>WHYT01012867.1:20138-117802 GCA_009806455.1 Tetrax tetrax
CCCCCCCCCCCCCCCCCCCCGCGCCACGGCGTTTCTCGTGCACACACACACGCACGGCGTCTCCCCCCGCCCCGTCTCTTACGGACACACACGCGATGTCCCTCAGGCTGGCACACGCACACGGTCTCTCTCTCCCGCACACGCACACGCTGTCCTGCCGACACGAGTGTCACACCGGCGCAGCGGGCTGCGCGCCCGCCCGGGTTCCTCCTCCTCTCCGTCGCTCCCTCCCCTCTCCCTGTCCCGCCTCTCCCCGCCCCGAGCCCGCGGTGCCCGTGGTCTCCCGGTGCCGGGTCTGCCCCTCTCCCCGCGTTCGCCGCGCCCCCGCAGCGGCGCGGGGCGGGGAGGGGCGGGGCGGGTGAGGGGCGCGGCCAGCGCGGCCCCCCCTCCCCTTCTCCTCCCGCAGCCCCTGCGCGGAGCGGAGCGGCGGCCGCCGAGGCGCGGGAGGCTGCGGGGATGTCGGGGTCCCGCTGCCAGACGCTGTACCCCTTCTCCGGGGAGCGGCACCGGCAGGGGCTGCGCTTCGCGGCGGGGGAGCTGATCACGGTGCTGCAGGTGCCGGACGGCGGCTGGTGGGAAGGGCAGAAGGAGGACGGGTTGCGCGGGTGGTTCCCCGCCAGCTACGTGCAGCTGCTGGAGGTAGGAGCGTGGCCGGGGCCGTCGGTTCTTGGCCGGCCGGGGACGGCGCGGGGCTGTCCCGCCGGCCGGGGGTGCGGTGCGGTGCGGGGCGGTGCGGGGCGGGAGGAAGCGCTGGGTGCTGTGGGAGTGCGGGGCAGCCGGCAGCCGGGGCCTGTGGTACCCGCAGCCGCAGCCGTGGGGTAGCGGAGTGGAGGCTGCACGGCGAGCTGCGAGCCCCTCTGGACACGCGTGTTTGCACCACGGCTGCACGGCAGCAGGCACCGCAGCAGGCTGAGGTGACACAGCTCCTGTCAGCCATGTGTGTGGGCCAGATGCTGGGCAAGTTCCTCTCCCCAGCCCTCTCCCTCTCATTTCCTCTCGCTGGACATCTCTTGGCTTTACATCGTGGAAGAGGTAAATCAGCTACGTCCCTTCTGTTGCCACAGTTCCCTGGGTCGCCCCAGAGGGCCCCAGCAGAGCAGGAGGCGGTTGCCCAGACTCCAAGGCCATGGACTTTCCATCGGATGCTGAGAAGCTCTGTTAGCATCGGTTGTTTTCCCAACAGCTAGGGCAGCAGATGTATTCCCACCTCAGGACCTCTTGTAGCTGAACTTGTTTATTACTTTCTCTCCTTTGCCACAAGACACAACGCGAGTGTAAAATATGTGACCACAATGAGTGCCTTCACAACCTCTGCATTTCTGAAAGTGACATCAGAAACATCTCGTGCGCAAAAGCAAAAATCCGCCGTGAGCCCATCAGCCCTTCCCTTGCTGACTGTGGAACTTACCCTGGGATGTGGGAATGGGAACGGCCTCCTTCAGTAGCGTCCCTGCAGTGACTAGGCTGAAGCCATTAGCAGCACGGTGTTTCTCGGGTCAGCCTCTGTGTGTCCTCTGGGTTTCTGGAGGGAATCAGAGAGCCTGCAGTGCGCCCAGGTTTTCCATGCGCGCTCTCAGGGAAATCCAGCGTGGCAGGAAGCACAGCCCTGAGCAGAAGCAGGCCCACCAGATGCAATGTTCTGTGAGCAAAAGGTTCTGTGCAAAATGAATTTAAAAATCTGTGATGTTCCCATTGACTTTCTGTTTCTTGGAAAGACAGGAAAGTAGAAGCAAAATCCCCCCACTCAGTGCTACAAGAGGAAGGCCAGGGACTTCTCTGTGCCCCTGAAGCACTAGGGATTTTTTTGTTAGTTTAAGAATGTGGGAGCCCTTTTTTTTTGTCAGTTTTGCCACCTACAAGATCATTTACTGAGATATGTGAATGCTTGTGGTTTCACAAATTGCTAAATATTTACACATCTAACCAGGAATTTAGGAATTGTTTTGGGGCAAAATGTGTCATGAGATGAGACAAACTCCGCTCAGCAAAGGCAGTGAGAAATCACTTCTGCATACACAATAACTTTGCTTTCATATAATCTTCCTCTTGGAAACACCTCTCGTCCTAGTTAAGTCTGAGCAGGTTGCACTGTGCTCAGATCGGTGCCCGCAGCCCCCCGTGTGCCCTTCTGACCTTTTGCTCATGTACCACTGAAAATCGTGCTGCAGACCAATTGTCCGCACAGCCCAGCCTCCCTTCTCTTGAGCAAACCTTCAGAAAGAAGGTAAGAAAGAGGGCAAGTGCCAAGTGGTGTTCGCTCTGGCATGTCCTCCTTTTCTCCAGAGGTGGTGCCTAATAAGGACTGTGTGCCAGAGTTAATAAATATGTCAGGTGAGAGCTCATTAACCAAATTTATGGGATGCCAGGTACTTGGCACACATTACAGTAGAGCAGACGTGTGAGAAGAAGACAGATCTGTGCGTGTGTCTCTCTCATGGCTCTGTGCAGGTAGCCTTTCCCTGTGTGCAGGTATGCAGCTAGCTTGCCCAGGGACTTGATCTAACTGAAAGACACCAGGACAGAAATACTCTCCTGCTCTGATCGAACCAAATGGACATCAGGGAGATGACGACAATGCATAGGTGGATGGGGCCATGAACACGGGTCTCCTTTCAGTGTCAGCTGGCACTTTTGTTGGTTTTGGGTGGCCCTGCCAGCTTTCAGTAAGGTTCAACGTTATGTTCTGAGCTGAACTTAACCACAGACTGCCGTTGAAAGAGGAAGATGTTATTTATTCCCGCCCTCTGTCCTGCCCTCACTTCCCCATGCCCAGTTCACTCCAGCAGGTACCTGCGCTCCTCTCTCTGGAGCCCTGTAACTCATCGTCCCGAAGGACAGCTCGCCTCATTTTCTGCCACGGAAGTGAATGAACGTGGCTCGCGGCATTGTCCAAGCCGTGCCAGAGCTGGCAGGGTTTGCCCTGTACAGCACATGCCCTTTCTTCTCACAGCAAAGCCTGTCAGGTGGCTGGATTCTACCGAAAGGACATGGTAGAATCTGAAGCCTTTATAACTTCAAGCCTGCCACTGTGTACAGACAGGCAGGCTGGACATTCTCATTCAGATGACTTCATGTTTACCAATCCTGAAATCTCCTCTGACAGCATTGCTCTGGAGTCTGCACTGAGTTTTGGTCCTGGGCTGAAAGAGGGAAGCGAGAAAGGTGTGAAGGACAGCAGCTGAGAGGGGAGTCTCTTCTACCCGTGAGCCGTTAGTTCAGCAGCCAGCCTGCAGCGTGCTGGTTCCTGCTGGATGGAAGAGGAGAAATGGCTGCTCCTGATGCCGTCTCTGCCTCGGGAGGAACCGTGCTGCACCAACAGCACCTGCCTCTCTTCACAGGCAGCCGGGCTGTGGAGCTGCCAGTGCCCATCATCTGCTTGCTGCCACGGGGCTCCAGTTGGCTTGTCCAGGAGCCAGGACAGGGCAGGCTCTTTCTGCTTGTGCGCACTCACACTGAGTGGTTCCTGGCTCTTGCGAAGAAAAATAGGTATCCATGGCTGGTGGTTAACCAGATTGGTTTTAATGGGAAATGTGGAGTTGGACAGCTCTGAGGAAACCCTGAAGGTGGCTTGTGGGAAACGAACTCCAGTGCTGGAGATGGACATTCCTGAGGGATTGCTGCCTTTGCTTCCGTAGTTCTCTTGCTGGCAAAAATGTGTTTTCAATTCATGCATCACAGAAGACCAAGGAAAGGACCAAAGCTGTAGTAAATGTGGGGCAAGAAAGATAGGAGGAGGTAAAGAGGTAAAGCTGTTTGGCATCATTTGGTTCCTGCAAGCCCACAGTGGGAGCTTAGAAGAAAATGATGGTGGCTGGAGGTTCCTGCTCATGGCAGTGATGGAAATGATGAGATCTGGAGGAGTGTGTGATAGGGATAAGCCAGGAACAAGATGTTTCTGTGAGCTCTGGAGAGGATACAGTTGCCATAGAGCAAAAGGGACAGACAGCACAAACCAAAAGACTGAAAAAGCAGAGAGCAAAATGAGCAAGGGAGGGTATTAGCTCTGTGGTGGGGTTCCAGATGGGTTCCCCGAGGCCCGTCTGGTTTCAGCAGTTGGGGAGGCTGCTGCAATCCTATTCACAGTCGCTGAGTTGGAGGGGACCTCTGGAGATCAGCTAGTCCAGCTTCCCTGGCCATGTCTGGTCAGGTTTTGAATATGTGCAAGGATGGAGACTCCACAATCTTTCTGGGCAATCTGTTCCAGTGTCTGACTACCCTCACAGTTTTTTGATACGTTTTGAAAGGGATTTCTGTGTTTTGATTTGAGCCTGTTGTGTCTCATCCTTTCACTGGATATTACTGAGAACAGTCTGTCTCTGCTTTTTTTTACTGTCTCCTCCATAGGTTTTTCTACAATTGATAACATCACTCTCGAGCCTTATCTTGATGCTGAACAGCCTCAGTTCTTTCAGCCTTTCCTTGCACGACAGATGCTCCAGTCCCTTAATCATCATTGTGGCCAATTGCTGGACTCTTTCCAGTATGTCTTTGTCTTCCTTGAGCTGGGAAGCCAGTACTGTTTCTTATGCTGTTGTGCTCTTGGAGATAGTGGGTTACTGGAGAAACAGCCCCCCACCAACATTTCCTGAACATAAGAATCCATTGATGCTGGAGGAATCCAAAAGAGTGCTGCCAAATTCATATGGTTTTGCTTTGACTGAGCTTGATCTGTGAACAAGCAATGCTCTTCTGCAAACTCAAGGGCTTGGGGAAGGAGATGCTGTTGCTTGTGATCCATGTCGCATTGAGTAGATACACCATCAGCTTCAACCTTCACCCCTTCTTTGGTGATTTGTGGCTATGTCAGCCATGAGACCTGAAAGTCAGGGACTGGCAGCTGCATCTTCTGGCCATTTCCTCCCTCGTGTGTACTTTTATATTTTTGCTTGGCCTTTTGACCATTTAGGCAGAGCTGTGCAGAGATCCTCTGTACCGGACTGTTGCAGTCCCAGGTTAAGCAGTTGTCCTTTCCAGCCTGCTGCAAAGAGGAGTCAGTAGATGCAGGTGATGAGCAGTCCTTCGGGCCAGCCCTGCTGCAGTGAACACAGGTACGAAGCAGGTGGAATGTGGTGTGTGATACAGAGAGGGATTTCTGAACAGCGGAAGGTAACAAAATGTGTCCTACCCGGAGGCTGACCGCCTCCTCACCCCACCTGCATCAGAGATGGTGGGATGATGATGTGTGTAGAAAGATCTCTAGCTGAGAGCAGCCTAGGACGAGTCTCAGTTTGTGACAAGCTTTACGGCTGCAGGACAGCACAGATGGCAAGAGGGTGAGGTGGTGGTAGACCTCTGGGGTGGGTACTCCAGAGGCGCTTTGCACCGGACCCTCTGGGGAAACTCTGCCTGTTGTGTCTGCCTTTTCTAGAGAAGTGATTTTCAGAGGGGTGGGGAGATGCGTCATTAGTCACATTTGCAAGCGATTTGTTTTAGACTCTATTTTGGGCACTGCTTTTTGTATTTGTGGTTAGCTAGAAATCACTTATATAAGCAGCAGCAGTAGCAACATATGCAAATTTGCTGAAAATTGTCAGCACTTTTTATAGCTTCAGTCATCCCACAGATGTAAGTCTCTGTATGAAGCACAGCGTGTGCTTCCAGCATGGATGGAGGTGGCTCTGGAATCCGACTGAGCGAGCTGGACTGAGTAAGACTGAGAGCTGCTGATGATCTTGTCTGCGCTTTCACAGCTTGATTTACTGGAACCGTGAGGCACTTTGGAAGGAAAAAATCATACACTTCTCCCTGATGTATGGTGCACGTGCAGGCCGACAGTGTTATATGTTACTGTGTAATATTTGGGGGGGTAGCTCATCTCACCTAACCCAACCTGTGACATCTGCCACATGAACATTGAAATGTGCAAACTGTTGAGCCTGGAGGTTGCGGCACATTCAGCTGCAAGAGGCGTGGCACGGCACGAACTGCTTCATTCTTTGTGCCCAGGTAGTCATAGAGAAAAAGGATGAAAGGAATTCACAGAAATGATAATGTCTCTAATTTATTTTGTAATAGCAGAGAATGTGTAGAGGATTTCTGTGCCAAGCTGTACCTTGCCGTAAGCTGGTATGATCCAAGGAGACAGCGTGCTTAAGGAGAAACTAGAACCTGCCAGCTGGTTAGCGAGGAGAATTCAATTTCATGACAAAATTCAACTTCTGAACATTTATGTGAAATAATATTGTGACAAAACCCCCATTTTTAGAGAGAAAAAAAATTATGGTTTATATTTCTGTCCTGGTTCTGGCTAGGACAGAGTTAACTCTCACCTGAGCTGGGAGAACTGGAGCCGGTGGCCCCTGTGGCTGGGCACACAGCTGGGATAGGTCACTGATCAGCCACCAGCTGGGATCGTTTACCCAAACTGGCCCAAGGGCCATCCCACCCCACACCCTGCTCAGTGTATAAAGTGGGGATGGGGCTGAGGGGAGGTTGCTGCTGCTGGGGAGGGAGCTGGGCACCAGGATCCCCTGTGAGCTGTGGCACTGTAAGTTATGGGCTTCAGTGTTTTCTGTTGTTGGGGTTTTTGTTTGTTTGTTTTTCCATCTCTGTTTTTTTTTTTTCTCTGTTGTTGTTTTGAACTCTTTCTTTTATCTCAGCCCATGCGTTTTCCCTTTTTTTCTTTACCAGCTCTCCTCCCTGTCCCACGGGAGGGTGGGGGGAGTGAGTGAGAGACTTGGTAGCTTGGTTCTGAGCAGCGCTGAACTGTGACAATTTCTGTTCCTCATGTTAGTGGTGGAGTGTATTTTGACCAAGAAAAACCCCAAAGCATTTTTTTGATAATATCCAGCCAGTCCTAGAAATGAGCATTACTGTAGTCAGTGCTATGAGGTGATGGCTGTGCTGTGTGCTCCCACACAGTGGGAGCTGTGTAATGTGTACGATACACTTGGAAGAGAGGAGATGTTGGTACCTATTGCAACAGAGCTTCTTCTGGTGACCGTACAAAGAAGAACAAGGTTGTGCATGGAAAGTATCTGGCTGGCTGTGAGTTCATGAGATGTGGGCCCTATCTATGTGTATGAGTACCGCCTGCATGCAGCAATGGTGCTTTGCTTTCTGAGAGGCGGCTTCTGCATCCTTGGAGTTTATCTCACACTTTCTCGTTCCTTCATCTCCCCAGTCAAAAATCAGCTCAATATAAAAAGTTACAGAGAGCAACAGGGACTGAGGGGATGTGCAATGATCTCTGGTACAAATGTGGCTGCTACCACTGCTTTTTTTCCGAGTATTGTGCTCAATATATTGGAGCATTAATGTCCTGTAGGACAAGTAATGCTCTGATATGTAGTCTTGTGTGATGGGAGAGGAGTCTGGTCTTTAATCCAGTGTGATAAGTCTGTGGGTGCTGAACCCTTCTGTGGGTTTTAAGCGGCTAGGGAGCAGGCACAGTGCTGTGCTCAGGAGACCTCCATGGTGTTTAACTTCTGGTGCTACAAGCTTGGCAGTTAAGCTGCTTGGCTGAGCTGGAACTTGTACTCCTGCGCAGGGCTGCCTGTGCTCCTCTTGAGCTTTTTGGCTGTTCTGCTGCCCCTGGAGATGGTGCTGGGGAGGGGCAGCAAGTCCAGCCGAAGCAGGATGGCATGTCCTCTAGGCACAGAGGGATGACTTTGATTCTTCCAGTGCAAGGATGACCAAGAAAGGCAAAGGGGAGGTGTGCAAGGCTGTAGATGGAGGCTGCTGTGGGTGTTGCCAAAATTCAGTGCTTACAGCTGCTGAGGCTGGTCTGCTATGTGGCATTTGACAGCAAATTTTAGGTAAAAGTGGAGCATTTGCGAGGTAGCAGTGACAATGAGAATCGTGTGGTATTGCTTTGTGTTTTAGTTTCAAAGTGTCATTTTTACCTCTGTGACTTTCTGTAACTCTAACTTTTCAGAGTTGAAACTTCTGGTCATCTGACCACTGACGTTTCTGGAAAATGTGAATGAAACAAAATAATCTATTTTCTTGTATTAAAAGGATGAGGAAATTATGCTTTGCTGCCAGAAGATTGCTTTTCAGTCAAGGTTTCTAAGGGATTTCAGTCCTGTGAGAACGTGAAGGAGATGTGATACTACAGTTCACAATCCCTTGTTCGTAAGAGTGCTGTTTATTGTGCATCTGGTGATAACTGACTTGGACTGTTGACGTTCTAGATGGAATCTTAAAATGGAATAGTACCATAAATACCAAAAATTTGTGAAAGGAAGGGTCTTATTGATGGATGTGGCATTTTTTGTGAGCCCTTCTGTGCTCTGCACAAGGTATGGTGTTGCAGAAGCTGGGCTCATGGATGCTGCACCTGTAGCAGGTGAGAACAATCACATCAGTGGCCTTGCAGGAATTGCACAAGGCAGAATTTTTAAAGATTTTATTCTTTATCCTCAGCTGAAAAATGAAAACATGTCATGGGAGGCTTAATCTGGAAGGACCTCTCTCTGCTTATGGTTTACAAAGGGAGTCTAAAATTTCTGCAATGGTAGGTATGGGGTACTCTAGTCTTGCTTTCCAACTTGGGTGCAAAATGCACCTCCGGCGTCTTGAGCGCTGTGCTGCAAACAACTGAATGTATTACATGGTACCTTATGCTGTGGGTAGTTTAAAAGACACAGTAGGAATAATAAAAAGATGTTGGATACTCAGTATTTTCTAAAAATCAGGTCTTTATTTTGTATCCAAAATGGAAAACTTAGCCATGAAACCAGGACCAGAAGATTCTAGGAGACTTGGTGGGATTTGGTTTTCTCTACTTATTTCACTTTTACCTGTGTGACAATAAATTACCAGGTAATGAACTGATCATTTAAATAACCAGATGAAACCTTTCTTTTTTTTCTTCCATGGTTGCTTGTGCCCCATGGGGCACATTATTATCAGTAATGCACCCTGGTTCTGCGTTACCTGATTCTTAAATGTCTGAGTATGTACTCAGGACTGGTTTTCTTTATTTCACTGACTACTGACTCCAAATGCAGTCCCAAAGATGGGACACTTCTATCCTGGAGAAGTCCCACAATAGTAGGAGCAAGTATGTGGTGTGGCAGCATTGCGGATAACATCTGGGGGATGTTATCTGCATTTGGGACTGTGGCAGTTGTTTTTGCTGTGGCCAGACTACAACTTAGGGCAGCAAGAGTGACAGTTCTCGTGCTCCATGTGTCCATCCTGTTCGCACCGTCGGCAGAGCACGGGGATCCAGCCTGCTGAGCGTGGCAGGCAGGCAGCACTGCAGAGTTCTGTCTTGGAATGCTTGACATAAGGCACCGATATTTCTGTCTTTGATTTCTGACAGTTCCAGGGAGCACTCGTTCTGTGCAGCGCTTTCGGAATCCAGCGCTTACGGGATGTGCCTCGCTTGCTGTGCGCACACGGCAGATTTGGTGGAAGCCTCCCAAAAGCCTGGGCTGTGTCGCGGTGGCTGCCCCCCTGCCCTGTGCACTTCCAGTAAGGAACGGCTCCGCGACTGCAGACAGTGAAGGAGGACCTGGGGAAATCTGAAAGAAGCATAATGGCCTTGATAGTCCCCACTCCGTGCTTGGTATGCTGTCATCAGTTTTCATCAATTTAAAGTGTCGTGGGCCGTATTTAATTACATGTCGCACTCCTTTTTATTGGTGTGATCCACTTAGAGTGCAGAACAGCGTAAAATCAAGGCCAACAGTTTGCGCAGCCGCTGTTTTTCAAGAACAGGGTGCTTCAACAAGTGTTTGTCTTGAAAAATATAAGTATGCTTCAGTGTAGCTGGAATTCTTAAGTCATGCCACTGTGTAAATGATTACCTATTAAGAGGACCTCGTGTAAAGGGTTGGTATGTGGCAGGAAACCTGGGCTATGGGCTCTACAGATTGGCTCAGCCAGGCTGAGCCCACGCAGCATGGGGGTTTGGCGTGGGAGGGGGCTGGGCCAGCAGGAGCCCCTCGCATACCTGCCATACCAGCCAAGGTGCGCTTTTGGCTGGTAAAACTGGTTTTGGTTGGGGGGGGGGGAGCAGGCTGTACTCCGTGGGCTGCAGAGCTGCTGGCAGTACTCTGCCTGCTGTTGAACCGTCTCTGTATGCGCTGGTGGCTGTCCTGGGAAGGACTCCTTTTAAAGTGTATGTAAGAGCAGTAACGCTTTTTGTTTGTACTAATAATCCAGTTTTCCACCTTATGCTATCAAAACAGCTTTTGTATTAGCACTTGTGGTTTGCTTTTTTTGCTGGCACATTTCAGGAGGATGCTGTGGGTCACTCGGGAGCTACCACTCTGGATTTTGTAGAACACATCTACCAGTGGAACAGGCCACCGCCTTTTAGCATACACCTTTTTAATCATTTGTGGGCAGTCCCCCCCCAGTACTCAGTTGTAGGTATGGGCCACTTTGGAGTGAATTTAGGCTGGCTGACAGGTGACTTTGGTCACTGATCTCTGAACTCCTAGGCGAGTGCAGACCCGAAGGTTGAAAATCTTTCTTTGAATCATAGAATCAGATGGTTGGATGGGACCTATAAGTTTGACATAATTTAAGATCTGTCTGACATTTTTTCCTTCATTTGTAGTTGGTATGAGTGGACTGTGCAGGCTGTTCTTGAGCCGCAGATATTCCCACTGGGATGCTGGCAGCTAAAGCACTGTGGTCTTCCAGTGCTGGTCTGAGCACCCAGTTTGTTTACTGCGCAGGGCTCCCAGGGCTTTCCCCGCTCTGCGGCAGCTCGCGATAGCCCTCGGCACCTCTGCTACTGCTGTCTTCCAGGCTGTGTGCTAGGAACAAAATAACCTCAACACTAACTGTTGTCTGCTATAGCTTCATGTGCCCTAGTGATCGGTTCTTCTGCCCTGTCAGTTGGTTTTCCATGGAGGGGGGGAAAAAAAGCCCAGTAAAAGGTAATGAAAAGTAAAAGGTGTTGTAAAGACCAGGGGTGTTTGGATAATAGGATGTATCAGGCCACTGTTGGTAAGGAAAGCATGTGAGTTTTCCATGGCTGTCCTAGAGTGCTTCGAAGCAAGCGAAGCACACAGCTGATGGCAGCAGGTCTGCCCAGCTGTGATGCCGCTTGTCACCGCGACACCAGTCTGGAGCCGGGCAGCGTTGCTGGTGGAGCAGCCAGAGCACGGGCAACACTGCAAGGTTTAAATGCCTTGCATAGAGAGAAAGCAGGAGCTGGCTCTGGGCTGCATACACAGCCTGTAATTGTCGGGTTGTTCCATTAGTGCTGAATCTTGGTCTTTGAAATGCTCTCTCACACTCAGCGAGTCCAGGAATTGGTAAAAGCGAGAAAGGTGTGAGTGAGGAGGGAGCAGAGGCACATCACAACATAATTAGAAGTCCCAAGCTGCTCATTTTATCTTCCCATATTTGCCACTATCTTTTACTTGAAACCCCTGTGAAATCTCCCTTAGCTTTCAGAGGCAGATCTGTTAGCTCAGAGTTAAATCTGATCTCTTGCTGAACAAGCTTCTGTGTGCTTTCTGGCATTTCAGCATTGCTCCTGGCCTCTGTGAGCCTTTGCACAGCAATTCAGTCAGATATGGTCAAGCAGCCCTGAGACTGTTGAGGAAAAATACAGCAGCTGAATGGGGAGCACAGAAGGAGTTAAAATTAAGCATCTCCCCCCTCCTCAGAGCTCCCTGCACTGCCAAAGGACCAGTTTTTGTGGAAGACAGACAAAAGGTGCAAGGGTGGACATTGTCTGGGACATGAGATACCTGTAGGATTCCAAGTATTGCCTCTGTATGCAATATTTTGCATTTCTCTAGTGTAATTTGTTTGCTGTGATGTTACCTGTTCATTGAAGACTTACTGAAGCTTTCCAGGCTTTTGCCTCATAAAAATTATGTGTGACTTGCACATATTTACAACACATTCCTTGCTCTCCTTTTCTTGAATTGCTTGAAGAGTAAGCTTCATCATCAAGCCTTTGTGTTTGACTTTTGATGTGGGGAAGACTGACTCTTCTGGTTTCTGCTGCTTGCTCTCAGGCTTATAATTTTTTGTTATTTTGCAGAATAGTTTTCTCACTCCTTGACTGCTGCTTTTCTTCTGAAAGTCTTCACAGAAAGGAGTTTGTTTTCACAAGAATGCTTGTGATAGTTGGTCTAACAGAAGATATTGGCACTCCCAAGAGTCCCTGACACAATGCTTGTGCCATCATGACTATAAGGTTGCTACTGAGTGTATTCTGTCATTGTGCTTTTTTTCCCCTCTGGTAATCTACAAGCACCTTCAGAATGTTCTTTTAAATTGACTGGCTGGATCTGCTTTGTCTTCCTGATCCTTTCTAATTCACTTATTTAGCACTTTATTCATATTTCCAAAACAAAACCCCACAACTGCTGTGTGCTTAGGCTCTCCTCCTCGAGCCAGGTGCCACAAAGCCAGACCTACAATGACGAGCAGATTCGGATGCTGCAGAGGAGAGGCTTGGTCAGAGAAGAGGCAGCATCAAGAGCTAGCAAGTTCTTGTTAGTGAGGGAGAACGAATAATTAATATGGAGGAGGAAAAATGGGAGATTTGGAGAGGCAGAGAGTGAAGAATTAACACAGTTTGAATTTGGTACTGATGTGGCAAAGTGCCATGGAGAAGTTGTACAGAAGAGGAATTGTATTTCCAAGGGGTGGGCAAATGCCTAACTCAGAAAGGAATAGACAGCAACCAGATTGATGAATGTAGCGTATTTTGCAGTCCTGGAGAAATGCGTGTACTGTCTGCAGGACTCAGTGTAGAAATCCTGCTGAGGGCTGTGCGTGTAGCACATGGCTGAGCAGTTCCAGCCCTGCCCATGTAATGAGCTGCCTGAGCAGCAGATTTGCTTCTTCTGTGCCAGCTGCTGTATAATAGGACTAATTCATTACCCAAGGCCAAGTAATCTCTCTCAATAGCGAGATTTAGAGGAAAGCCTATGACTTGTCTCATTGCGCTGTGAACTGCTGATTATCACAGTGATAACTGGCACCAAATGAGGACTGGAATTGAACCTCAGTCTGTGGGATGAAGAATAGAATTTCAGGTATTTCCAAGAAGTTAAATTATCTATGGGTCCCTTCTGGAAAATAATTTTGATGTGAAACTGAGTCAGTGAGCTCCTTTCCCCAGCTCCTATCTCAGTGGCATTGCCCCAGGGTTCGCTGGACTCCCTTGATCCTCCTCTGCTCTTGGCCAGCACAATTTACCAAGTCTGAATATGGATCTTTGAGGGACGAAGCTTTCCCTCAGTGCCAGCCAGAGGCATGATCACAGGCTCTAATTCAGCTCAGACAAGGGCAGGGCAGATTGATGTGCACCTTGCTGGCTGTGCTGGTGGTTGCAGATCACCTCGCTGTATCTTTTACACGGATGTCACATGGGAAGCTGCCCACATCTCAGCGTTCCTGGGCTAGCGGGCTGCTGGTTTGCCTGCAGAGGGGTTGGATGGAGAGCTGGGCTGGCCCTGGCAGAAGCTGGATGCTGCTGCGGCCTCAATGCACCAAGCTCTTCCTCTTTGCTGCTTTTCTCAGTTGACCTCAGTGGACTTTGCATTAGCCTCAGCATCTCTGCAGCCAATGGGTCTTATCCCTTCCTCTGAGTTGCCTATCAGTAAGCTTGGTTTTACAGTTTTTCAGCGTTTTGGCAGAACGGGAGGATGGCTGGTGCTGCTGAGCAGGGCTGGTCAGAGGGTCAGGCGAGTGCTGTGCACTGATCCTGTGCAAAGCAGCACTTGGACCCTGTGCTTACGGTGATTTTTTGAAACACAGGGAATGAAGCTGGCTGCACTGAATGGAGTGGCTTTTTGCTGGACAGCATGCAGATCTCTGGAAATGGCTCTTTTGTCACTCCAGGATCAGAAGTACACAAGCAGGAATCCCTGTAGTCCCTGTGCTAGCACTGGTCAGTGCTCTGTATGTCTGGTGTATGTGATGCTGTTGAAGTGATGTATGTGATGCTGAGCTGCCTCCTCCCTTCCCCCTCCCGCTGCCCTCTCCTGAGTGCAGAAGCCGGTGCTGGGGTCAGGGTATGTGCCCTGGCAGCTGCTGAAGAGCCACTCAGGAACTCCAGTCTGTTTCCAGTCCCAGTGCCAGCCCCTGGAGCGAACGAATCTCAGCGTTCATTTCTGTGGTGTGGAATTTGCTTTTTGCTTTCAGTGCTGGAGGATCCAATATTTGCCTGTGGTTAGAGGGAAGAGAGCTCAAAAGCCTCTTTTTTGCCTCCCCATGGGAGGGAAGCGTTTTCGGGCAGTTGATTTGAATTGCTGTGCTCAGTCCTTTCCCTCGCTGGGATGGGATGGGATGTTTCCTCCTCATCACCAAGTACGAGCCTCATGCAATCTTCTGCTGTTTTTTCTCATCCTGGAGGATTCATGCTTTAACTGCTGTGCACCTTCACCCTCTCTGACACACACCACCTATGGAAGAATCGAAATCAATCCAAGTCATTAGTCCTTTTTTTTTTTTTCCTCTAAACTAGTGATGATGCTGACTAACAACCCTTGCCTCGCTCTGTGTGATGGAGGCCTTGTGCGTTCTTTCATTTTTTATTCTAATAGTGCAGCTCCCAGCACCTCTCGATGGAGCCTGCCCGGGGTGCACGCCTGTACCATGTGGGGAAAGGCAGTGTTGGCATCGTCAGGACTGTTTGGCTTGGGTGCAACAGAAAACTCCCCTGAGAGCTTCTCCTGCTGAGCATGGCACTCAGCAAATGTTTGCAGGTCATGGTTTGTTGTCTCTTTGTTCAGGTGGCATGCAGTTTGAAGGGTAGACGTCCTCCAGCTTCTTACGCCTTGAAATGCAGTGCAGCTAAAATCCTTAAAAATACTTGCTTTTATTTTAACAAATAAGGTTACAACTTGGCCTCTAACAGAGCCTGTACGTATAAGATGTCTTATACTGCTCTGCAAGGAGCTGAAATTCTTTGTCATGTAATGTGTAACTGCCTCAGTTGCCTTATCAGAGTATTTCCAAGGAGTGGAATTGAATCATTGATAATTATAATGTAGGATACTTTTTTCTTCTGTTGTAAGCTTTTTCCTTTATTTATGATGTTGCCTTCCTTGACAGTTACCACATTTTATTCTCAAGGTGAGAAACTTATCTATAAATAAATAAAATATATACACTTATAAATTCTTCCATGTTGGCTCACTTTCTCCTCTATCTGCTAGGCTTCAGCTCCAGCAATAGGAAGGCAATTTCTTCAGTTGAAGGAGTTAAATATATCACTCCAGAAAAGAGCAAGCCAGATCTGAAAGCTGTTCCTGTAACACTAGTTTTGATCTCAGCCCTGTTTCCTGTCTAAAGACTTTTCTCTTTCAGTGGAGATCATGAAATGTCACATTCATTATTTTTGCTCAGAGCATGCTGAGAAGACTGCTTTCAGCTCCAGAGATTCCCTCTCAGGAGCACAGTCTGAGGAACAACAACCACGAGTTGCAGCAAAGTTGCAGTTCTCTATTTTTAACAATATTATCCCAAAGAACAATAATAAGTGGGTTGCAATAGTGTAGTAGCATATGATGAATTAAATACAGATTAAATATGTTTAAGTATGCACGATGACTACTAGAGTCAGGCCAAAACCAGGATAACATCCCAGATTTCCCCCAAATAAAGCAGGTTTTGTTTTTCTTCACATAGCGAGATCCTGCAGCTGTGCAGGATTCACCAGGGAAATTCCTTTTGTAATCAGACCAACTTTTCTCTCTTAATCCAGCCAATTACAGGAACTTGGGATGGATGACAGGGCTGCTGTGGCAGGAGCACCGCTGCACTGCTGACACCTCTGAACCACCGGTGGAGGTGGGGGGACAGACACTTCTCTGGGGTGTAGAGGAAGGTGGCACCATGTACATGTGTCACAGGCACATGGATCTTGCTGATCCCAGGTTGTCCAAAAGCTTTTGCTGTTTCAGTTTGGCAGCGGTCCTGTGATGACCTGGTTGAACCTCCCTCCACAAATTTGGTCTGGCTCTAGGCAGCAGGTGACTCGCTGTTTTCCTGGGGTGTCTTCTCTGCTGGGTGAGCTCGCAGGGCCACTGAGCACCAAAGCCTGCTCAAAGTGAGCGTGGAGAGCATGGATGGGAGCAGGACCCTGCTGTGAGGCAGCTCCATGCCTCCCCCAGTATTTTACCCTATGGTTGCAGCAGCCAGGTCTCCAGGGATGTTGAACTTGGCTCTGTGGGGCCGCAGTGGTGTGAGGTGAAGCAGTTTGAGGACACAGATCACAAGGTGTTGCAGATGGCACCAGAGCCAGACCTCCGCCTGGTCACTAACACATAGGTGTGCTGCTCAGGCAGGTTCTCTCCTCTGTCTGAGGCAGACATCCAGCCCTCCTGTACAGGTGATGGGAGAGACGCTGGTTTCTCCAAAGGGGACTGAGGGTTGGTTTATGCTTGGCAGGCCAAGTCCCGGGGGTGGTCTGAGCGAGGGCTGCCCTCCTGCCAGCTGCAGTGACTGGTGCGGGACTGTTGGGCTTTGATGTCCACCAGCTCATTGAAAGCTGTGGGAGAGGTGGCTGTTAACCATCAGCCTCCTGAGCAGGCGAGCAGCTGGGGTGCAGGAAGTGGGAGATGTGGCTTTGGTTTCCTCTTACTCTGTGGAGTCAAGCGTGTACTTCTCCGTTCCTGAGGAGAAGTGTTAGCTGCCAGGCTGTGCAGTGAATGTCCTCTGGCCCTGGGGAAGGCTGCCTGTGGGCCGTCAGCGGGCAGGAGAGCAAACACGGGGAGTCCAGGGAATGGCAGGTTTCTCATAAGCTTCAGGGATTGTGCTGTGATGGTCCAATGTGGACAAGTGAGCAGTCCTCAAGCAGAAACTTCTCAGTTCAACATGGAGACAGTGAAGAACAAGTTTGTCTTTACTGTAGAGAGACAAAACAGTCACTCAAGTTCCTTTATAGCCAACTGAGAACTCCTGAGGTGAAACTCTCCCAGTGCTTTTCCAGGTGTCCAGGCTGAAGGAGCTGGGTCCTCTGTTTCTGCTTGTTGATCAGCAAGCACCAGCCTGACTGCCTGGGCTGTGGGCACCTGCGTCGGCTCAGGTGAAGTCAGTGGTGCTGTATGGAGGCAGGAGCATTGACCGGCTCTGCACACTGATGTCCCTGCACTCAAAACAGCTCCAGGAGGAGCGACGCCGAGATGTAGTTTTCATGTCTTGCCAAGCTGTTCTTCCCATTGCAGACTCGGAGAGCAGGAGCCTGGGGGTGGTGTTACCAATCTGTAGTTTGAATTCAGCATCTGTTCTGCGTCATCCCGCTCCTTTCCTAGGCGTGAGGCCAAGGCTGGTGTTTGGCCCAGGAGGATGTGGGACCTGCCTGCCAGGGTAAGGCTGCGCTAGGGCTCCCCTTTCCTTCCTCCGTGAACGGGGCTGTCGCAGCAGAACAGAAAGGTGCAAATATGATTTTTACAAGCCAGAAAGTGGCTCCTGGGTTTGAATTTAAACAATCTTCCTCAAACAAAAATACTTTCTTTTCCTGCCTGTGTGTCTCTGAGCCACACAAGTATTCAGGCAGCTGGGTGCAGCCCCACAGATGTCACAGAGAGGTTGGCCTGTGGACTTTGTGGGAAGTTTCAGAGGGGAAGAGGTACAGCCAGTGAAGTAGCCCGAGCAGGACAGGCTCCTGACAGAGATTAACACTCAGGAGCTTGGGTTTTTGGATATTATCAGGAGGCTGTTTCCATGACTCCTGGATTAGCTGTACCAAAAGTTCTCCTGCAATACTCCTTTGTTTTTTCTGCTTTCCATGAGGTAGTAGCTTGTTACCAGAAAATTTCCGACCCTTTATTTTTACATCAAGTCTAGATTAGAAATAGAATTCTACCTCTTTCACCAAAGCACATTGAATTTAAAAAATCCCATGGCCTTAAAAATCCCATTGAAAGCAGTTGGATAGCACTGGCAGGCTCATCAGAACTTTTGTCCTTTGCCTAGGTTTGTTTTTTGTGGTTTTTTTTTTTTGCGTTCCCAGGCTTCAAAATACCTCAACTGCAAATAATGCTGTGGTTCATGTGCAAGAGTTCACAGCGGTTCCTGTGGAGAGAGTTTATAGTCTAGGAATTATTTCTTTGTGCCTTTTGGGCTGATGATGCCCAGGTGATGGGACCAGAGGTTGTGCCACGTGCTGAGGAGCACGGGGCTGCAGGATGGTGTCTTTGCTGGGCTGGAGGGGAACAGGCAGTGCTGCATTTCAGCCTCTTGCAGAAACCCTCAGATGTTGCAAGCCTGTGTGTGCTGCAGTGCCCGAGGGCTTTGGCAGAGACCGCTCTGCCCAATGTACTTCGTACAAATCCAAGGTCACCGATCTCCAGAATCCTTTGAATAGTACAGCACAGGCTTGGATCTGCAGTCACATCAACCTCCATCTGAGGTTTTACCTGGTTTTACTAGGTCTTTTCTGTCATTTGAATGCATTCATTTTTCTTGACATTTTTAACGGCCTGCTGGACCAGTCCAGAAGCTTGTCTGGCTTTGTGATTCAGACTGGGTTGAAAAAGTCTCTTGCATTTGGCTCATGGACAGAGAATTGTCTGAATGCAAGGGGACCATGACTGATCTGAGAAGTGATCGATGAATAAAACTGAACGCACCCCTTTGAAAATGGCCTGGTTTGGGTGTCTGCAGGGAGATGTTACTGGTTTGGCTGGTGGTAGTTAAATGACTCGTATTTGTTCTTAAATATCAGGATAAAGGAGAGGTAAAACCCATGGCATGTTAGTCTCCTGGTCCTTATTCCCAATTGCTGTCCGTCTAAATTGTTGCTCTTCCAGCTGAGTCCATTATCCTTGTAATAAATTTTCCCCCAGAGGACAGAAATGAGGTACAGTTAAGCAGTTTCTCAGTAATCACATAACTGAAGCATCCGAGGCCTGTGGAAGACAATTTCTGCTAATAATATTGAAGATTGCATTGCGAATGCTGTCAGAAAGATTACATAGTCCCCATCCCATTTCTTCTTAACTTTCAGTTCCAAGTGTTGACCTTTTCTAAGTAGCACTTTTTTATATTAGATTTTGTTTTCTTTTTAATACATGATGTCATACTTTAATATTTCCATTTTCATATCAAGTGCATCTGAGCCACCTCAGAGAATGTCAGCATAGTGTGATCTTCAAACACAGCTGCCCAGGGTACCTATGCATATCTCATACTGTAGTCATAGGCTCACTCCTCTGCTCCAAGAAAGACTTGATAATGCCTGCATCATTTCTTCTAAATGGTTATCTGGTCTTTTCTTAAGGAAATTCAAGCTATACCATGGCTGCAATATCACCTCCATGCTGAATCTTCCTTCTTGCAATTTAAATCCATTTTTATCCCACCTTTTATGCACAGGAAAATTAACCATCCATTTTCTCTTTTCAGCAGCTTTGTGACATATCTGAGACACCTCCTCCTCACCCCCCCACGCTTCCTGCTCTGTATTAAGGAATTTTCCTTCTTTCCTTTCAGGTCATTTTTTTTTTCCAGATCTGTCATTTTTATTCTTTTCTGGACTAGCCAGTTTGTTCATATCTTAAAGACTGAAGCTCAAAACTTGACGATTAGCTCCAGTTCAGGTCTTACCAGGTCTGCGTCTCTTGGACTGCTCTCTTGTTTTCCTTCCTGGTATGATGCTTATCTCTAGGAGAGGGTACCGCTGCTGACACCTCCACAGCCCCACTTCCACCCTGGGGCTGGTGTCCTGTCACATGCAGGTGATCAGATCAGTTCAACATATTTATCCATGACAAAAGTGTGTAGGTTTCTAGTTATATCCTTGGCTTCTCAGAGTCCTTAAAAATGGTTAAATTTATTCAATTATTTTTCTAGGAACTAGAGTTCAACTGGCTGCTCCACAAGGCTGTCTCCTTCATTTCCCATTTCTCCAAGCTAAGCACTATATTTTGCCAGAACTCTCCCTCCCTGATTTTCCACAAATTCTCAGAGATGATAGCAATGGCTCTGAGATTTATGGGCCAGTTCTTTAAAAGTCTGAGGATGAATTAATCAATCTGTGTTCTCCAACTTATTCCTTCCCTGTTGCAGGCTGATATCTTAACCCTTTGTTACTAGTATAAACTCTGACAGCCACTTGATCATGGATGACTTTTTTTATTAGTAGATGACTTTTTTTGTTGAACATGCTGCACGTGGTCACCCATGGGTAGCTCTCCTTTGACGCAGAGCCATAATTGGTTCCTTTACTTGGTCTTCCTCTTAATACTGCTGCATTTATAGAACATTTCCTCTTACTGTTAATGCTTTTCTGCTGATTTTATCTACTTTTGCGCCTACACTTGTCATGAGAGCAACTGGCAGCTTATTTTTCATTTAAAAGCAATCCAAAAGGTGCCCTTCCTTACGTGCATAGCACCAGGCACAAAGGGTTCCCAATCCCAATGACTTCTGATGTTTCCATGTTATAATTATTAAAATTCACTGCAGGAGTAAGAGGCAGTTATATCCAGTGGACTGAAGAGGAAGATGTAAATAGAAATGCTGCGTTTCATAAACTAGATTAACTTGCTGGGTGTAGAACAACCAAGCAGATGGATTTTTCTGTATATGCCTTGAGAGACGGTGGCTTGGTGATGAATCTTGAGGATTCATGATGCAGCAGGTCAGTGTCTGGACCATGTTGGAAATGTATCCTCATTGCGGGATAGTTCCAGGGATTTGGGGGCCAGCCTTCCTCCGGTTCAGCTCTCAGCTCTGCAATGAGCTTTATCTATACCGGCAATTAAGTCGCACAGGCTTGGTGCCTCTGGCTCCCTTTGTATCCTTGCAGTAACTCAAAGCCAAAATTACATTTAAAGGGTGGTGGTGTGGTAATAGGCAATTTCTGTGCTTGCTCATCTGTAGGTAGCATGCTGAGGCTGAAGCTTATTTCTCTTGGAACAGAAAAAATATTGCACAGAAATAATTACATTAAAGGGTGAGTTCAGTGCTGAATTCTGGACTTGTGTGTCTCATCCCATGTCAAAAGGTGGAATCACATACTTCATCGGTGGTGCGTGTCACTGACGAGCAGTTCCAACAGAATACCTGGGCTTGAGAAAGAAAGGGAACCTCTGGTGATGTGTCAACACTGTAGTTTGTAACCTGGCCTGGAAGTCCTGACAGGAGTAACCACCACCTCCCGGCAAAACTTTAACTTTCCTATGCATATCACCCAGGTACTGGTCAACCATTGGCATAGCTGTGCCTTAACATTGGCCTTTTTTCTGAGAACTTCCTGCATCCTTTTTGCTACATAAACAAATCTGATGTGAAGCAAAAATATATCCTCATAGACATCTGACTAGGGGCCTAAAGTCTGGTGAAGTCCAAAGAGATAGAGGGTCTGGAAGGACATGTGGCATTTTTAAAATGAGCGGTTTATTCATTTCCCCTAAACTGATGTTAGTGGGACAGAGGAGTGACTGGGCAAAGAGAGCAGGGGGAGGTGACCCAGTGACACTCAGTGTTCTTTCTGAGGATGCTCAGTTACTAGATGAGATGAATTAAAATTCATCAATAACTGTTTCCAGGGATTTTCCTCCCACTGGCTGTTTTTTGGGCTGTTTTCTTGTACTTGCATTTTTTCCAAGCTGAATCTTGTCTTGATATTTCCTGTCTGTGTTTCTGCCCACTGCACTTTGCTGCATGCGTCGATCCTGGCTGCAGCCAATCACCTCCGACCGATGAGTCTCCCTGTCCTGGTCCTGCTTGTCTGTGCTGTTTCCCGGCACTTTTCTCGAGGTCTGCCTTTGTCATCCCTTTCCTCTGCAGTCCTTCCCACTGTCTGCAGTGTGCTGGCTTAAATGTTATTCTTGTATATGGGCCATCCCAGGACTAGATGAATTTCACCACGCAAATGTGGTGACCTGGATATTCTTCTTCTCAGACAAAATGCTTGTACTGTGGAGTTTTGTTAAAAGGAGGTAAACTGGGCAAATGAGGTCTGAGCTCCTTTAACGCGCAGAGGGCTGGGAGCAGTAGCTCTGAGGACAAGAAACTGAGGTTTTTCAAATGCTCAAAGGTATGCCACTAATTAGAAAGTAAACATGAACAGACCCTTTCATGTCAGCGGTGGTATGTCAGAGGTAAGAGGCATCCACGTGGCCAAGGACTGCCTGCTCTGTTGAAAGACAGGCTGAGAGAGCTGGGGCTGTTCAGCTTGCGGAAGAGAAGATTCCAGGGAGACCTTAGAGCGGCCTTCCAGTGCCTAAAGGAGACTACAGGAAAGATGGGGAGAAACTCTTCAGTAGGGCCTGTTGTAATAGGATGAGGGGTACTGGTTTTAAAATAGAGGGAGGGAGATTCAGATTAGATGTTAGGAAAAAATGTTTTATAGTGAGGGTGGTGGAGCACTGGCCCAGGTTGCCCAGAGCAGTGGTGGATGCCCCATCCCTGGAAACATTCAAAGCCAGGTTGGATGGGGCTCTGAGCAACCTGATCTGGTTGGAGATGTCCCTGCTCCTGGCAGGGGGGCTCGACTGGATGGCCTTTAATGGTCCCTTCCCACCCAAACCATTCTGTGATTCTATGAAATGATAGCTCACTTTACAGGCCTGAGTAGGTGGCATGTGGGAGAGAGACATGGATGTCCTCCTCCAAATCAAAAAAAAGTCAGAAAAAGGAGCAGAGCCTCTGTGCAGGAATGCAAGAGCAGGGACAGCAGCTACAGAGAGCACTTTGTGCTGCCAGGATTGGTGGGAACTAGCTCGGTTCTTCCTGGGAACAGTAGAAGCTGTAGGGAGGAGAGGGGAGCGTGTGGCTCTCGCGCAGCGTGGAGATGCTCTGCCTGCCAAGGGTCATCTTCAGAAGCAGCTGATGGTGCTGTGTTACCTGTTTGTCACATTTTTTTCCATTCCTGTAATGGGAAGAAGCTTGTAAATGAATATAACATAGTTTGGTGCCAGCAAGCAACTCTGCCATGCTTGTCCAGACCTTCCTGTGGGAGGAGGTCAAGGCAGCTGGGCAGAGATGCTCAGCATGTCCTGCCTGAGCAACCTTCAGTGTTGGTGAGCCTGGAGGAGAAGAGGATTTTAGTGACATCTTGGTCCTCTGTCAGGGTATAAAGGCAGTCCCATACTTCACATTTTTAGAGAAGGGACCCCTGGAAAAATGCTGCAAATGCAGCAAGGCTTGTGTCAGCAGGGCTTTTGCTGCAGGACGTGGCTGCCAAACCTGGCAGACCTGTCCCCCAGCTGCAAGGGGGGAGCAAGTATTTTGCACTGCACCATGGAGCCCTAAAGCCCCCAGTCCTCCCCCTGCCACCTTGTCCCCACAGCAGGAATGGGCACACGGCATCCTGCTTGGGTGGCCGCCTGGCCAGGGCCAGCCACGGCTCTGTGCAGAGGTCCCAGCAGCCTCGCTCAGCCTTGGCAAGCTGTGGGAATGGCCTCCTTCCCTGTCTTTTTTATTTTTTTGCTCATTTATTAAGAATCGTAGCAGCAGCAAAAATAAAAACTAAATATCATGTGTCTGTCTGAGTGTGCTTTGCTGCAGAGTTACAGGCAACAACAGTTACATTCCCCACGCCTGAGAGAGATTACGAGGGAGGGCGCAGGAATGTGCATCTGGCAGCACTTTGTATCTTGGCCATTTCATTGTTTTCCCTGCATCTGAGGTTCCCGAAGTTTGGGTTGTGGAGGGCTGTTTAATCCAGAGAGTATCAGGTCAGGGCTGCATAACAGATTTTTCTCTGCAGGGAAACACCATTCAAAAAAACTTGAGGATGGTCGTAAATAAAAGGTCCCCCCATCCAGGCTGCCTGCAGAAGTAGCTGGGAGCTGTATTTGGGGATCCTGACCTACCACAGCAACTGGGGGGAGCAAATTTCATTGTAAAGCCCAGGAAAATGTAGCTGCACTATGCCAAAACCTTAATAGCTTTGCTTAAGGCCTGGGGCCGGGAACAGAATCTGAATTAACTATTCCAATTTTGGTTTAATTGCATAGATTTTTAGATAATATTTATAATAAAAGTATCTTATTAGAAATGCAGATCACTAAGATTAGGTTCTCAGGGACCTAGTCCAAACATTTTTCCTAAAAGAGAGAGGATATTTGAAATATTAAAGAAACTAATTAAAGATAAATACTGACAATTAACCTGCAATTGGACAATCTCAGAATATCCTTTCATTAACTTATCTTGAAAAGGACAATACACTAGCAATGGAGGTCCGACCAGAAATTTTTCTGTGATACTTTTCTTTTACTTGCCTTTCTAACACACAGACACGTTATTCACTTGCTCCAAAATGTTGTAAACAGCTGGTTTTGGCAGATGCCTGCAGCAGAGGTGGATGTTGCTGTGCCTTAGCTTTGCTGTGCGTGCCTGCGTGCGCACGTGGGAGAGAGCCTGTATAATTTAAGGGAGAATCCCTTCCTTCCTAAAAGAACAGACAGTAATTATCAGTTGTTATGAAGTGATTTGTATTGTGTCTGGGAAACTGCAGAACATAGCAGTGGAATTGTGCTTGTTAAAAAATAGTAGTGATGTATGAGAAACAAAGCCAGTAAGGCATGCCCTGGCACAGCCCCTTGTAAGCAGTGGAAGTTTGTGAAGGGACGTTGCGTAGGTACATTGTACCCCTGTGAGAAAAACTTTTCATAGTGATTTGTATGTTTTGCATTATTTGATTTTTATTTGTAACTTCTCTTTGCACCTTGTGCATTGCTGGAGTGGTAAAATGTCCTAGTTCCATGTAAACCATGAAAGCAAGTGAGTCTGTTGCTAATGGCTCCTGCGATGGCAGCACGTGAGGTGAAACGCTGGACGCCTGCAATCTGACTTGGAGCAGGAGTATTTTGCTGCTGGGGGCAGTTCTTTTATTGTGTTGCTGCTGTAAGCTGGGGTTTGTTTACCTGGCTGCTGCGCTCTGGTCAGGCGGTGCTGCTGGAGGAGAGGATGCTTGTCATTCCTGGGAGCTGTGGAGCACACTCCAGGCAGGTGGGCAGCCAGGCTGTTGGGTGCCGCGGAGTTGGGAAAGGGGTCAACACGTGGCCAGGCAGCACACGGGAGCCCACGGAGGGATTTTGAGGGACCAGGAAGGTCATGCAAAGCGTGGTGCAACACAAAGTCCGTGCAAGAGATCAGGAGTGGACCTGAAAGAGCTGCACAGTGGGCAAGCCACAGGCTTCTTTGCCATCTCTTATTTCTGCTAGGCTTCTGTTCAAGTTTTTTTTTCTATTTAAGCCATTACTACTTCACATTTGTCTTCAGACAATGTCTGTGGCATTGTTTGGGGACGGTCATAGCAAGAGGGGCTATGGCACATCCCCACAAACACCAGAGGGGCTTGGGGCTCCCTTCCAGTTCTTTGTGCATGTATTTTGCAGCTCCCTGCAATGTCTTGTGAAATATCCCACCCTGGCACTGCATCTAATCCCATGAAGCCATCAGTGCTTCTTGGCTCTGGCTGGAGAGAGGGGACACGTTCCCACTGCAGATGAGCGTGGGTAGGCGTGGGGATTCGTCCCGGGCTGGAAAGAGCGTGTTGTGTCGGCACACAGAGCAGAGAGCGCTCAGCCAGGCCCAGCTTTCCTGCAGCGTGCGGGCTGGAGGCCCCATGTAAAAACACTTGGCGTTATTCCCAGATGTTTCATTTCTCCAAAATCAGCTGCGTTCACAGGGCCCTAGGAGAGCAGGAGACAGCTGTGTCGCCCGGCTCTTTGCCTGCCATGGGTGACTTCTCTGTCCCCCTTTTCCATGCAGCAGCCGAGGGAGAGGGGTCCAACTGAGTTTAGGTGGCTGTGGGAAGTTTAACTGCTTCCAGTCACCTTTCTAGTGCAGAGCACCTGAAGCAAGCAGCAAGCCCCCCATTCCCTGGCTGCCTCTTGGCCTCTGATCATCTTGTTGGTGTGCCATGCTCTGCAGTCCCTCAGAGAGGGGTCTGTCCCCACAGCATGTCACTCCAAACTGGAGAAATGCAGTAATGCTGCAGCTGGCCTGACCTGGCCTTGTGACTCTCTGGGCGTATGGGGGTGACTCCTACAGTACAAGGTTTGCTCAACAATAACCCTCTTGTCCCCTGCTGCGCAGGACAACAAAGCCCTTCAGAGTGCTTGGCCCTGGTGCTCTGCCCTGTACCAGATGCTGATGTCAGAGACGGAGCAGCACATCCCTCCTGAGCCGGGCGAGGGGTGGAGGGCTCCTGCCTCCTCCGGGCTGCCTTGGCACAGGGCACATCCAGCCCAGAGCTCTGAGTACTGGCACTGCCTCATCCCCAGGCTTTTACCTTCTCCTGCCCCTTCCCACTTTACCAAGCCATGGTGTGGTAACTCTTGCCTGGGGAAGTCTTAGGATCCAGAGGAGCCAGCTCATGGCAGCCTGTGGCAGAGCTCTGGGTCTCCATTCCTATTGAGGGGATGGGGCTGTGACTCAAGTAGCTCATGTCAAACTTTGTCATATCCTAGTGAGCCCTGTGTGTGCAGCAGCATGCAGAGCTTGGGCATAGAAACATGAAACTGTGCTACAGTCAGCTCTGGATCTCTTGAGAAATCAGGTTTGTCCCAACTGGCCACATCCTGTTACTTTAAGACATCATGGTAGGAGGACACCATGGCTTCATTTCCTAATAACAGAAAGACAGCAGAGCACTCAGTGTGCGGCTCATTGGTCACCCAAGGTGACTGTATACTCACAGATGAACCATTCCCAGACCTCCACAGCCCCTTATGTGGGGATGGCAAATGTTAACTCTCTGAAGAGCAAGAAACAAAGGTGATGAGATGAAAATGAGGAATGGGAGAGTGCTAACTTCTTTATTTCTCTTTGTGAAAGAAGAAAAAAGACTACAGATATTTTGTAGAAACTCCTTGACTGCTACAGGAAAAGAGAGTGCTGGGAGGAATTGCTCTGTGTTTGAGGGGGAGGCAGTTGGGTGAGAGGTACCAGTCTGGTCCTTCCTGGCACTCTTGCACTTGCCTTTTAAGTTCTATATGGTACAAATGCTGACTTCCCATGAAGGCCTGCAAGGCAGCATGTTGATGCTGAGATCTGCCTCTTTTCTCTTCTCTACCCTGTGCCATAGAGTTGATGGAGACATAGCGTGGTGAAAGCTTCTCCTAAACTGGTGCCTGCAGAGCTGAGCTTCTGCAGGAAGGCTCAAACACAGAGATGCTGCAATCCTCCCCCATTCTCCCAGGGCTGTAACAGGGACCAGTGCATGTGAGGTATCTCTTCAGCATTGTCTAGCTTTGTTTTGGACTGGGATTATTCTACCTCAGCTAATTGTCCTCCACATCAGCACCTAGAAGGATAAATACCAAGGGCTGGAAGTGCAGGAGCACTGTGTTAAGGGCTGCTGAATCGGGTAGCTCACTAGAGGTGAGGCTGCCATAGCTCCATCTCCCCAGCTCCTGACAGCAGTGAGGCTAAGCATGTGTCCTTGGTAGGTGTACAACAAACTCACTTGTATGATGCTTCTATACATAGGCACCTGGCCAGCTGCACAGATCAGCGCAGACAGTAACACTCAGCACACTCACACACAGCACCAGCAGACTCAGGGCCTAGACAGACAAATGCGATGACCAGCTGTCCATTTACATGTGACTGGCTCCTTTCATCCCCTTACCCCTCTGTTTTCCCACACTGGTTTCCTCCCTTCCCCCACCTTTGTTTATTCCCCTAACCATCCCAAGATGCTCTTTGCCTGCATCCCATAATGAATCCCATACCCGTAGAGGCAGTATCAGTCAGTAAGATGATCTAGAGAGCCTTTCCCTTGACTCACTGTGATGGTTTTCACCCCAGACAATGGGGCTGATGGCTCTCACGCACCCGGGAGGCTCCAGACAGGGTGCTCTGTGGGATTAGATTGTCTCAGTCCCCCACCCATCATTGTCCCTCTGCGCTGCTGTTAGCGTTCCTCTGTGCGTCACTGTGTGTGGAGCTGAGCCCTTCATCACAGCATTCTGTCCGGTTGACCCCTCCTTGGCCAAGTGCACATTTGGTCTCCCCAGGCCATGCTGGAGATGCTGCCTTGGTAGTGCCAGCTCCTTGCTGCTGCCCGATGTGACTGCCTGCAGCTCCGTTCCCATGCAGTCTCTTTGGCCATCCCCTTTCCATGTGTAGCTCAGCTGGATAACACTAGCTGGGAGGAGCTGCTCGAAGGCAGTGGGACAGATTTGTCCGTTAGCACAGAGGAAAAACAGGCGTGTATTTTCCTAGGGGTGATTTGTGAGCTCCCTGAGGGTACAGGCACTCTTCACTTGCAGGGACGTGCGTGTGTGTGTAGCCATGGTCACCACGTTCTAAATAAGCTTTCTTGCTCGGAGCAGACACCACTTCCATCTGGCTGTTCAGGGTCTTCAGCACCTGCTCTGAGGGTGGTACCTCGCTTCCCCTTTCCTGGTTGCGAATTCAGTGCCAGGCTCTGCGCCGATGTTGGATAGTGCTGAACGCTGTCACGGGGCAGCACTTGCATGGCTGTGAGCACGCTGAAAAGGGAGCACGGGAAAGCGATGAACTCGCTTGGGAGTGTGCCGAGAGCTCAGGCAGAGCGAGAGGCGAGAAAGCCAGCAGCCAGGCTCTCCTCCTCCTCAAACTGCACTCACTTTCCTGCCACACCTGCTGCTCCCCAAAAGCTGTCACAGGGTTTTTATTTTTATTTTATTTTATTTTTATATTTTTTTTGTAAACCACCCTCCCCAAATCGGGGCATGCCCACTCCCATGCTCCTTCCCCACACTGAATTCCCACCCCTCCACCCCATCTTTCTTGTCCTTCCTACTTCTTACACCTGCCCAGCTTCCCTCTCCTCACCCAAAGCAGTCTACAGCCATCGCCAGGCGCTTCCCTGAACTGCTGCTCTGCGGGGCAGCGGGCATCGTGTGCGGCAGGATCTGGGCCAGACCTGGTGCCATGGGTCCCACAAGACCCACCAGAGGAGACGGGCTCAGCTGCAGCCCCGTGCTGTGGCTTCCCCCAGTCTGGCCCTGGACGTGGTTCCTTGACCTGGCTTCGTGCAGCAGGCATGCGTTGAGAAGGGAGAGGACTGAGCTGCACTTACTCGGATTTTTCACCTCTGAGTCGACAGCCCCTGTTCTGAAGGGGTCTAGGCAGGATTAATGGATGAGAGCATTTCTCTTCCCACCCATTTTGGTCTCTCACACAGTACTGAGCCAGAAGACATCACCCAGCCTGTCTCCCTGGGTCGTGTGTCCTTCAGAAGTGGTTTAGATTTCCCCAGCTTAGGATACAGGCAGGGAAAAGTATACCAGTCCCAGGAGGCTAATTCTCTGCAAACACAGTGCTGTTCATGGATATTATCTTAAAGCAAAGTCCAGGGCAGTCCCCTGCTCTGCAGCCAGGGACCTGGGTGGGAGCGGAGGGAGGATTTTGGCAGCTGTGGATCTGGCTGGGAGCGCAGGCCCTCAGTGGGGAAGGTAGAGCTGGGTGGGAAGCGTGCAGACTGCACTTCCGAGCAAAATGGGAGAGAGGGGGGTGTGGAGCTGCAGGAGTCCCATGCACAAGGGCCACCAGCTCGTCCTGGTCATGGCTGTGGTGGGCTGGTAGGAAGGTGGCATCCAAGGAAACAGCAGCTGCACAGAGACGCTGCAGTTATTTAGGAGGAAGAAAGGGTGAAGATGACTTTAATGTGGCACAGAAGAGACTCAGCAGGGCAGGGAGACTTTTATGACTGGGAAAAACGAGAGCTGTCCTGCTAGGCTGGCACGTGGGGTCTGTGCTGGGCAGAGCTCAGCCCACGGCTCGGGGCTGGTAGCACTCCGTGATGCCCTAACACTCGGAGAGGGCTGAGGGACTGTTCCTCTTTGAGGAGGAGGGCTGGTGCTGGAGGTGGCTGGAGAGGAGGCACGGTGCCCGAAGGAGAGGGATGCCACTGGCAGGGTAGTGCCATCGGTGTCTTGCAATGTCTCTGCTGCAGAGGCTGTGCCTGCAGGGCCACCCAGGAAGGGCCAGTTGTCCCCAGCAGCCATGTGCCACCAGATTCAGCCGAAGGGGAGCTGTGCTGGTTGCCATGACAACCAGGACTGGTCATATGACCCGCTCCACTTTCTAAATATAAATTTGTTTCACACAGTGTATGTGACTCCATGGAAACCAAATGTTAGGCAAGAAAGATTGCATAAAAATGAACAAAACAGAAAATGACTCCAAGCCCTAGAGAGAGACTGCGGGCAATGCCGGAGGGGCTCAGGGCCGCCCCGGACATCTGCCTTTGCCGGGCCTCAGAGTAGTGCAGGCATAGCTGTGTCCTTTCTGCAAAGCCTGGGGTGGACACAACTGTTGGTGTAGGCATCTCTGCCACCAAGGGACTGCTGTGGGCTTCTCTCACTAGCAACTGTTTGCAGCATCAGGTGCCTTCAAGCACAGACCCGGCTTCCTTGGCTGCACCCCATCTGCAGACCCCGCAGCCGTTCTTTGTGCTGTTGGATCTCAGCAGAAGTGCGGTGTGACTCTGAGCAAGGGGGAAGAGCAGAATGCAGAACGGCACTGCCTTTAATTCCAACCTTTCCCACAGCTAGAGGCATCCTCTTCATTTGCTCCAAGGCTCGGTGCTCTTGAAATAAGATCGTAAAATCATGGAAGAATTTAAATAGAAAGGGGCTTTTGGAGGTCTCTGGTCCAACTCCCTGTTCAGAGTTAGGTCAGGTTGCTCAGGGCCTGCATTTGTGGTTTTGGGATTGTTTGCTTTACCTTGGGCTGTGTGTTCAGGAGAGCCCCCGGGCTGTGCTCCGCTGGAGCGCAGTGCGAGCTAGCACATCTTCAGGGAGCTCAGGCTTTTAAGTGCACAGATGTTTCCTCCCTAGGATCCTTCTTTGAAGGGGAATGGGGATTTCCTGCAGTTTGAAAATGGGAAGTGATTTTCCTCTATTGAGCAAGGCTGAACTTGTCTCAGGGGGTCAGTCAGCATGGGATGGACTGATGTGTGTGGGCCCTTCGCTCCCTGTTACCTCACTTTGTATAAAACCCCTCTTGGCTTTCTTTTTTTCCACCACTGGGAGGGGATCACATTGCCAGGTGGTTTGGAACAGGATGAGTTGGGCTGCTGCTAACTTGATGAGGAAGAGTGGGAAAGAAAAAAAAAAAACAAAATAGAAAGTCAGAAGAGGTGGAGAGTGAAGAAGAGAGTGGCATCCCCACTACCTCCTTGCTGGATGTGCTGCCCTGTTCAGGGCTGGCTCAGCTGGATGGGAAATGCCAGGGCTTCCATGTGCAGGCCGTAGCTGGTGCTCTTTTTAGCATGGAGCATCCAGGATGTCCAACCCATTGTCATTCTCTTCAGACACACTTATAGACAATTTCTGCTTAACAACACTTGCACTGGCTGTCCTCCTCTCCCTGACATCCCTAACCCAATACCTTGGGGGCGTGGGGGGGTGGAATGGGCCACAGGTAATGGTCAGGTTCATGTACTCTGCCCTAAAAAGCACATCCTTTTACCTCTTGTCAGCACTGCTGTCCAGGACTAGGCAGGTTCACGCCATAGATCTGTTCTTATTTCATGTGCCTGCATTTGCAAGCTGTCTGGCGCGTGGTTTGGTGCTGAGGAGCTCCAGTGCCCTCTCCACTTTGAGATGCCTTTTGCATTTGCTGCTGCTCGTTTCTGGTTCCTTTCTGCTGTGCATCTATCAGGAGAAACTTGTCCCTGTGTTTCTGCAGACAGCAAATTAAAAACATCACTTGTTACGGAGAATGAGGCCTGTTGAGCCATGGACTTCTGGTCCTAGGAAATCTCATAGGAGGAAGGTGCTTGCATTCTTGGTTTTGAATGTTTTGAGAGATACTCTGGTCCCTTTTCCAGGCAGCAAATACAGATGCAGGAAGATTTCACTGGGGTCATATGTTCTCTGCTCACATTGTTCAGATTTCCTGTTTCCTCAACGGTGTGTTGCAGACATCCTTTTCGGGTCCAGATCTGCCTGTCCACCACCGCGCAGTTTCTCTCAGCTCAAAGGCACTCCGGGAGCTGCAAGATTTGGAAGGCAGAAGGGACTGCCAGCCCATCCAGCCCGAGCTTCTGCACTGCTGGGCCAGGGGCTTCAGGGTCCCATCTTTTTCTCTGATTGGAATAGAGCAGGTCTTCCAGAAGAGGCACTTAATCTTGATGGAGAGACTACAAAAAGTGCACAGCCCCCTGGTAAGCCATTCTGGTTGATACTTATGGTTGGCAGATTCTTTTCAAACTGAGCCTGGCTAGTTTCAGCTTCCAGTCACTGTCTGCTGTTCTGTTTTTACTGGTTCATCATGCTCTCTGCTGGTATTGGAACCTCCTCTCTGTGTAGACAGTCCTCTGCTGTGATTTGCTGTTCTCATAAACTCTCCTGGCAATACCTCTCCTAAAAATAGGAACAAGCGATCAAAGTGGCAGCAGTCTTGCTGAGCTGTCTAAGGAAGAGGTGTGCAAGCAGAAGTGCCTCACTTTTCCTGTGACATGTGGCTGGGCAGAGGGTGTGTCCTAGTAAGAGCTGGGTTTCGGGAGAGGTTTGTCTGGTGGTGCTGTGCCAGCAGTGGTGCTGGGCTCTGGAACACCGTCCATCGGCCGCGTCCTGTCTCCGTGCTGTCTCCTGGCTCCCCTCTCTGTCTTGTCTCGGCAGCGGGGATTACCTATCATTACGGGCCAGGTTATCCTGAACTTTTCCCATATGGGTACACACACGTGGTTCCAGTTTAACTGTGATGCCAGAAGAAGGGATTGCAGAGGGTCTAGCTCACAGAGTTGTGTCTGCTGGGGAAAACAGAGTAAGAAAGTCTCTCCTGTTACTCAGATCTGCTGTTTTGGCAGAGAAGGGACAATGTGCTGCCACCAAGGCCCCACTGGCACTCTTGTTTCTGAAAGGATGCACTGCTGAGTGTGCCAAAACTGAGGTGCTTAATCTGTGAGGTATGATAGAGCAGGCTACTGCCCCACACCATCCATTCCAGATCCTCCTGGTATCTTTGCTTCAATGACTGTAGGGTGGTGAGGAGCAGAGGATGAAGCCAAGTTTTGTTTCTTCTTTGATTCCTCCCCGCTGCCTTTTTCAGTTCCTCTTTCTCCTACAGAGTATCGGTTTGGAGCAGAGCTGCTACAGGAATGGGAGTTGAAGTGCGTGTGGGAGGGGATTGCTCTGGGACCAGTTAGGGGCTCTAACACAGAAGTGGTCCTGGCGTCCAGAGGATCTTTCTCTGCAGTCCCCGTGCGGAGATAAAGCCCAATAGTGAGCTGCTGCTTAGGATCACATTTCTCTCTAAAACAAAAGGAAGAGATCCACACATCCATACTCCACACAAATCTGAGCAAACCAATCCCCCATTGTTTACAAGAACTTCTGCATTTGGTAGTGCTGGGGTTTTCCTTATGTTCAGTCCTCTTCACCATCATTCACAGAGACTATTGTGCTTACAACACTTTTTTATTGGCAAAATCGGAAGCAAAGGTAGAAATATTAGTAACTCAAAAATAGAATTAGTAACTGCAAAACGTAATGCTGCTGTGCTTTTTTGAAGTGATACACTTTTTGGCAGGGACTATAGCTAAAACATTGGCTTAGCTTTGGTCTTTGTACTATTTCCACGTAACTTTTCCTGATGTCCACTTCATTCTGTCTACATCCATCTCTTGGCATAGCCTTTAAGAGTGCAACTGTGGCACCTGTTTTAAAAAAGACCTCTGCACTTCCTGCAGTCCATTAGGGAGACCTGAAGCAAGACTGGAAATGTGACTCAAAGGATATTGGGGCAATTGCAGAGCTTCCCTTCAGCAAACCAGCCATATCTGTCCCTGCAGGATACTGGTGCTGACCGTGTGAAGTGAAGTAATACCATGGGCCCCTAAAGTGAGCTGAGCATTGTCTTGACCTGCTTGGTACGTGGGATGGCTATGGGACTGTATTAAGAAAGAGGGGTAGCAGGAATGGATAGGGCTTCAGTTCCAGAAGGGAAAGAAGGTGTTAAGGACAGGAACTGCAAGCGTGCGGTAAAAATCTGTGAAATTCTCTACCTTCAAGATTCTGGAACAGAACCCAGGGTTGGATTATCCCAAATTCCTCTTTAAGGGTGATCATGCGCAGCAGAGGTAGTCTGGTGTAACTTTTTTATCTTCAAGGCCAGAGATCTGCGCAGTGAACCTGAGGGACCCAACCTGCTGCCAAATTCTTCATGAGCTGATATACTCCTACACTGTGGAACTTCTTTTTCCTTCTGTGTGCTTTTGCGAATAATAATGGGGGGGGAGCGGGGGGAAGGCATTAACCATGTGATGGAGAGAGTTCAGGAGCTGCCCCAGGATTTTTCCCAGCACTCTGTGCTATCCCTTGGAATATGCTGGGGGAGAGACTGGTTTCGTGGTTCAAAAAATGGCTTGGGGCTATGATGCTGTCTGTTCTGATCTGACCTTCTCTGCATGTTACTTGATCGTAAACCTCTGAATGCCTTTTAGCCCTGGCTTTCTCACCAGACCCACCTGTGTATGGGACAAGGTCTGTGTGCGGGTAAGGTGCAAGGAAGCCTGCAGTGAGTTATTTTCAGTCTTGATTGAGGGTAAAACCAAACAAAAGGGTGATGCTGGATATTAGGGCCGTACTGCAGGTGTCAGGGCTGCGTGAGCAAGTTTCTGGTGGTGCCAGTATGCGGCTGTGAAGAACTGGAAATAAATATGTGGTTGTCGAAGCCATGTTAAAAGTGACATTGCATAGTGAAACCAGGCACTTCTGAAAACACCCATACCATGCTGGAGAAGAACTCAAATAACCCAGAGGTAAAACAGGGATAGCTTAATTTTTGTCATATTCATGAGGTTTAATGTTTTCATCAGTAGGATTCAGAGCTTTCAGAGAAAGCTATGTGAAAAAGAGGTGTTTCAGTGACACGTATGGAGGGGTCCTGCCCCTGTGATCACAGAACAGGCTAGTTGTGCTGGTTGCGCTAGTTTCACAGAGACGAGAATTTCATTTAGTGCATTTCTAGGCAATAGCATAACACTAACAATAATGAGGACATGTGCCTTTGGGCCAGCTGATGTGTAAGAGAAAGTTTTCACTTGCATCCTAAGCTGAGATCTGCAAAGAATAAAAAAAAAAAAAAACCCAAATAGTAACATAAACTGTGAAAGCTTCTGCTTTCTCACATGTTCAGCAGGGTGAGCAGAACTGTAAATTGATTTGATTAAACCGTAGAGAGCAGAAACACAGGGAATAGGGATAGATGGTGGAGTTCCTACTGATTAATTCTGCATACCACCCTGCTAGCCATAGGCATGCAGAGCATGAGATTTGAGTCTTGCATCCAGTAGAATCTGTTCGTATCTCCTGGACTAACTTGTTCAATTCATGTTGGGCCAGCTGAGCCTCCCAGGCTGTATCTCTGTTCAAGGAGAGGAGCTAAAATCTGAGTCAGCTCCATCTGGGCCTCAGTGGTGAGACAGCATTCATCTCGCACTGGCCCTGGGTCCGTGTGCTGCCTCGCAGCCTGTCAGCTGTCTGTACAAGTACACTTGATGAGGCACAAACACTAAGTCATTCTCAAGTTCAGTGCCTCTTGAGAGCCACTGTAATCAGAGTTTTCTGAAACTGAAAAGAAACATAAAATAGACTTTTGGCTTCAAAATCATTAAATGTCCCTTTTATTCTGGGTTGGAACAGAGTTGGAGTTCCACTCAGAGACTGATGTGTAAGAGAAGGATCCATCACAAGTTTCTTTCTAACGGTACTGTCAGTGTTTGAACATTGTATTCAGGCAGATGCTGAAGCTCTGCTTGTTCCCTGGACATAACTGCTTGTGAACTGTATGCAGCCACTTCAGACCTGTCCCCTGCCGTGTCAGAAGGCATTTCCTGGGTAGAGATTAGCTCCCATGGCATAAATAATTCAATTTCACACATTTTCCCTTGTTCTTTTGTATTTCTTCCTTTGAAGGCAATGCAAACAAACAAACAAAAATTAGTACGCTGCATGCCTAGTTTGCCTTAGGGATTGTGGGAAAGCAGAGTGGAGCTCTCTGGATGTGAGCCAGGAGAAGGCTGTTGGGTTTGTAGGCGCAGCTCAGTAGGGCTCAACGGGCAAACTTTGGCTGTGCATCGTCTCTCTCTGCCTTTGCCTTATTCAGTGTTTCTGGTTGAAGGGACCAGATGGGTTCATGCCTCCTTTGATTTGAAGTTCTTTGCTGGTCTCACATTGAGCAGCTGCTATAAATTCCAAGCCACCAAGGAACCATCAGAGCTACACGGAAGAGGGAAATAGTCCAAGTGATGCAATGTAGTGCAGACAATTACATGTACTTCAGCTTCACCTCTTTCTGTTCTGTGCACCGTCAACCTGCACGGAGGTTTGCAACTGAGGTGGTGAAGGGTTGTGCAGCTGAGGTGGCACTTGAACTCTGATAGCAATTCCATGTATGCCTGGAGAGCAGGTGACAGCATGGTGCTCATCTCTTGCTGTTCCTAGTGATCTGGACCACTCCTGGTAATCTGGATCCTAATGATCCTGTATCTGTATGATACAGATCCAGATTAGATCTAGATCAGTAATGTATGCATTGCTCATTACATGCATTATTAGTATATAATCAGCATACTGATACATTTACTTCAGCACACTACTGCTATAGGCAAAAAGGCTCTGCAGTTTCTTCTTCAAAGCATCTGAAGGTGATGGTGCCCCTGTAAATTAAATTGGGGCAGCATCTCCACGACCAGTGCTTTGACCCACCAGTATATCCATAGGAAAGGAAATGAATGCCAGGTGCATGCCTGCTTTTCTCAGACACTTGATTATCTTACACTTTACATTTTACTACTTAATGGAAATAATTTTTTTGGACAGGTCCAGGTGCTCATGGGACATCAAATATAGAGGGGTTTCCTTTCTCTCCCAAAGGTGTTCCGTGTACTCAGTACTCCAAGGGAAGGTTGCTTCATGTTCTGGATGAAGCTAGGACAGATGAGGGGAGAAATGGACTGAAATTTTTTGGGTGTATTGTGATCTCTAGAATTCCAACCACATGGTCCCTTTCCAAGTCTTTACACTTTACATTATCCAGACATTGACTTAATAGGTTGTTTTTTTTTTTTCTCTTCTCAGCAGAAACCCAGAAAGGCAGCAACTCAGACAGGAGAAGATACCTTGAACGGCCATCTTCCCCCCGGCTGGCAGAGCTATATGTCTCCCCAGGGCCGAAGGTACTACGTGAACACCTTCACGAATGGTAAGTGGGAGTGGGGGCTCCAGTAAATGTCTCACCCTAGCAGTACAGACCTGCTGCAGGAAACTGTTTCTCAGGTTGGTTTTGATGACGAGGTAGACCCAGAGTTAAAGGAATTAATATGACCCTGCCACCATGTGAAAGAAAATAATTATAAGAAGATTTAGTCTTCTGATCCTCTGTCATCTTAATTCTGACCATTAGAAGACATCTGAAGCTTTTACAAAAGACAGAGAATGTAAAGTAGAAACACCCCTGCTGTAAATGTTCTGGAATATAGAACACTGTTAGGGATATAACTTTTACCACATTCCTTATTTCCTTTCCCTTAAGCTAGAGATTTTATGTCTATATATGCACAAATATGTAAAGTAGGTTGATAGAATGTAGAGTATCACAAAAGCACCATTGGGGAAAACAGAAATGGTTAATGGAAAAGTTACTGGAGTCAGAGTCAGCTTGCCCATGGAAATGAGAGAAGAAAAACATGTAATGGGACATCAAAGACAATTTTCAGTCTGTATTTGTGTGTTTTATTAACTGTCACGCTAGAAGAGAAGCAGACTTAACTCTCAATCTTATCAGCTCTTCAAGACCTGTCAAACTTGTACCACCTCCGGTTTACCTAAGGCTCTGTGTCTACATGCTTTTCTCGTCATGAGCTCACAACAGTGTTGCAAAACACAGGGACTTGTGATCAGCAAAACCAGATTTCTTTAGCAGAAGGAATGACAGAATGATGAGGGAGGAGAGGACAGCAGGAGTTCACCTTGTTCACAACAGAGTCAAAGCCATCAGGAATGACTACTGGCATTCCTCTTTCTGACTCGCTGTGTGTGCAAGGAGAGCCATGGGCTGTCACAATGTTCATTCAGGGACTGATGTGTTTTATTTCAGAAGTCTGTGGCCTAGAACTTGGCCAAGTCATTATTTACCTGGGTTTTATGCACTGACATCTCATAGGACCCTCCAGAAGGCACATTACCATTAAACCCTGCCTTTGTTTTCAAGCATAGTCTGCTCTGGCTCGTGGGCAGCATCACCTGCACAGCTGAGAGATCAGTAGGAGTCAGATACCCTGTCCCCACTGCCATTCAGAGGTGGGTGACGAGGTGATTAAACTCAGTCCTGAGCCATCACGGTGATGGACCCTTTCTCACATGCCCTGGTTTGAGGTCAGAGAAAACCAGTGCGATGCAGAGCCTGGTTTTTATGTGGTAAAAGCTCTTGTCACAGGAACCCTACCTCAGGAGGGTGGATGGCCTGGACTCAGTTTCTGTAATGTCAGGCAGCTTTTCATGTTCCTCACAAAAGTTACAGACAATATAACAAGGGCCAGTAGCCACATCCTGCTTGGTAGGTTCAGGTCAGAAATCAGGAAAGTGATTATCTCTAGGATGGCGGGATAGCCCTGGCACAGGCTGGCCAGGGAGGTGGTGGAATCTCCATCTTTGGGAGATCTCAAAACCTGGCTAGACAAAGCTGTGTCTGACTTGATCTGTTGTTAGCAGTGATCCTGCTCAGACTGAGTAGCTGGGCTGGAGGTCCAGAGGTCACTTCCAACCAATCCTTCTCAGGAGAATGCCTGAACCACCTCTGGTTGTGCTCTCAGCTACTGCAATTGGATTGCTATGCAGCAAGGAATATGGTTCTCAGAATAACAGAGAATAAAAGAGAGGGTACCAGTGGGATTTCTGTGTTCTGGTCCTTGCTTGAGGGACACTTATTCAAGTTCTGTTTAGATGAAAAAGCTCCTCAAGAGGGTAGTCCTAAGCCCAACTACCTTTGAAGTTAGTTGGTCTTGTTGCTTGTACTGGACTCAAGAAACATGCATTTCTGAGCCTCCCACACCTTCCATGAGGGCTGTAGCCTTTTGTGAGGCAACAGGATTCTCCTGCAGCATGTACTCCACTCCTCCAGCTTAGCTAGTGTTCCTGGCAAGTTCAGTTTGTCTCAGCTTGCTCACTTAGAATATGCTGCTACCTGAAAGTCTTCCAGGTGTGTAGATACTTCTTTTTGCTAATTTATCGGTTTGATTATATTGCTTGGGAGTATTTTTGCTCCAGTTGAGCTGTATTGCGCTATCAGATTCACATCCCAAATGCCTATGCTTCCTCAAAGTGTGGATTATGTGCCAAAGAAATGTCACCTGTGGTGTCACTTAGGCCTCAGGCAAAGCAGAAGCTGAATGCAACCAGGCCTTTCTGTTGAAGTGTGTGATGAAGCCTCAACCAGCCCTGGCATGAGCAGCTGTCTGGATGCTGTTTTGATTTAATCTGACTAATTGGCTCTGACCTTTGTCCCTGCAAAACTGGCAGTGCAGGACTATCCATGAGTAGATTGTCCAGTTTCATGTCAGATATGCGCTTTCTTCCTTGACTGTGCTGCAAAGCTGGACCTGCTGAGCCATGCAGTCACCGTGAAGTCATGTTTGACATGCAAGGCTTGCTGCCCAACAGTGAGATTGCACCTTGACACTCAGGAAGTATTCTTTGGCTTCGAGCCATAGGGTAAATCAAAGACAATATGCTATGAAACTGCAGTCCCCATCTTTCCTATGGTAGAGCTGCATTGGCATGGGTAATGTTTATTGCAGGTCTTGTAGACTGGACAACTCACTGACTGCACCTGCTGACTTGTCTTAACTGCTTATTTGTCCTGTCATTGCTGCAGCTGCTGCTGGGATTATCAAGATAGCACTAATAGCATTTGTCATGGGGACATGGTGCCAGCATACATCTCTGTGACAGGGTTTCATGGGCCTCCTTCCTGCTTTGCTTCCATAGCTCCTGCTGCTGAAGCAATGGTGCTCGGTCTATTTCCATCAAGATCTTACTTGTGTAGATGTACTCCTAGGTTGTTCTGTCTTTATCATAGCTGTCACCAGATTATGAAAGTACACTGGAGCGTTTGAGAGAGACATAACTGTTTAGTGCACAAGCACAGTAACTCAGAGGTCAGTGGAAGCTATCTGGTTGACCTTCAGTCCGATGCATGTAGTTAAAGGTCTTCTGCTCACCATCACACACCAACAGCAGTTGATGCAAAAACTCTTGTTTGCAAGGCCATAACCATTTCTCAGATCTCTCAGGGACCAGTCATCTCTTTACTGAGATGGAGGATGGTGTTTCAAGACCTCCTCCAGAATCTTCAAAAATTCTCTCAGTGGTTTTTTTTTTTTCTACCATGAGGAAGTCTGGGTGTTCAGCGGCTTTAACACAGTGACTCACAAAGTGGCTGGCTGACTGCATGTTGACTTGCTGTAAAACCACTGTAGGGGTGACAGCCGTAGCTAGAATGTACATCTGGTCTCAGCTGAAAGAGAAGGGACATTGCTAACCCATCAGGAAATACTGTAGTCCCTGTGCATATTGCTTCCCATGGTCTCTCCCTTCTGATTCCACAGCTGAGATGGTCTGAAATGATGCTTTGTTTCATCCCCCACACATGGAGCAGGAGGGCTGTGAGGGGTCAGGGAATCTGGTCCGATGGCAATAGTGCCTCCCAGGAAAAGCATGAGTGCAATGTTCTACATTTATTAATCCCATATAGATGGGTGCAACAAGTATACTTCAGAATACACACACTATTATGAAATACAAGATTGTGTGTAAGACACATTTTGTAGTTAAAGATGCAAGTGAGTCACTGGAGGGAGGAAAAGAGAACTTCTCGAGGCAACAAAGTGTTAACCAGTCAGTCAGAGTAGGTCCCACCCATCTGAGGAAGAAATATTTGCATCTCCAAGGGAGTAAAGCAGTCTTTATTTTAATGAAGACAAATGGCCAAACTATCTCCTGGACAAGGAATAAGTACAGTGAGATTCAGAGTGAAAGATTAAATCTGTCTGGTCTGCCTTCAAAGGGCTTGGGAAGGAGCGTTCACCAGCGAAGGAGCTTCCCAGAGCTGTCTGAGTGTACCTTGTGATGCAGACTTTCCCATGGAGGGCTCTCCTTAACAGAGGCAACAAGGCATAAGGTGTGCTCGGAGAAGGAAGCTCAGTGCAGTATCCTATCAGGAGAGGATAACACTTCAGAGCTAGAAGGGAATGAAAGAACTTTCTGGTTATTTTTAGTCTGAGTGGTTTAATTGTGGGTTTTTTGTTGGTTTTTTTTTTTTTTTTTTTTTTTTTTTTTTTTGCACTTCTGTCTTTCACCAGCATCTGTAACTGCTTTGCTGAAACTAGATGTTTGACTGAAGTATTTTATTAGAATTGAACATTGACATAGCTGCTTAAACTGTGAGTTTAAGGCACCTTGGATAACAGCAAGGCACTGTTCACCGAAGGTTATGGTAGAGGTTTCAGTTGGGGGACCTTGGCCAGTACGCTGTCTGCTCAGCCCTCCCAAGGCCTTCTGCCGCATGGAGCAGGTGGAGAGCTGGCACCAGTGGGATGGACCCTCTGACATGCAGCAAAACACTGGGACACGTGCTTGGACTGTAAGGGTTTCCAGGGACCTTATCACACCGGACTACACTGAAAAACATGAGTTTTGCTTCTCCGTTTGGAGCCTTCTGTCAGAGAGGACTTCAGTTTTCAGTCCCAAAGCAGAAGGAGGCTCTGACTTCAGAGCAGTTTAGGCGTGTCCCCGCATATGCCTCATGTCTCCTGTTATCAGGATCTACAAAGCTTCCTATTCAACAGGAAGAAACATGAAATTGCCCTGGAAAGGCTCTGTGGTTGCTATCTGTTATCAACCAAAGGTAGGTTCCTTCCCAGGTTCCTCTGAAGTGCTTTGCAGAGTTTCCTTCCTTTTCCAGGTGCACAACCTGGACCTAGATCAGAATCACCATGCCAAATCAAGTGTCTTCTCCAGGTGCTGAAGCACCAAATTGTCTAAAGGGACCATACAACTTCAGCTTTGTTCTAGTGGCTTATACTTTATGTAGCCTTTTTTTTTTTCCTTGAAATTTCTGAATCCAGGGAGGGATTTCTGTATCTCAACTGTGGTCTGAGCTCTGCTGGCTGAGAGAGCAAATGATTTCAGAGAGAAAAAATATGACTGGATATTCTTTTAGCTCACAGCAGGTCTCTCTGGCTGCTGTGGGGACTGGGTTTTACGTGTTTTTTTAATCTTATATAAAATAACTTAGAATACCCCTCAGAGCTTTTCCATATTATTTACTCTATGCTTTTCCTACCCACTGAGGCTGATCCAGGCAGTGGAGCTGAAGCAAAGGCAAGAGGCTACTTCTACTCCAGCATGCAGAAATTTGAGAGGAGAAACTAGCAATAACTAGAAGCAGCACAGAGCTATTCAGTGGACAGAGTGGGAGATCCTAGTGCTCTTTCACAGGCAGCAATCTGGGGGGGGGAAAGCAGCCAGAAAGTGAGTGGAAGGAAAGGTGGGCTCCTCCCAATGACACACAGCATCCAGGAGCATCTCAGCTCTCCTCAGCCAGAGCCCTGCCAGCAGTTCCTTCGAGCTCTGGCCTTGCACGTGTGCTGTGCACGCCCTGTCCAGCCGCTTCCATCCACGGATGCAGCTGCTGAGCCTCCGCCACAGCGTACCGCTGCAGGAGCTGCCTGATCCCAGCTTTTCCAGAGTCTGGAGGTACCCGGTTTTGGCCTGCCACTAGATTCAGCTAATTGCTAGAGTGCCACGTTGTGGTTTTTCCTTCAGGGCTGATGTTAGGTAGCAAAGGTGGCACTGTGTTTTTAGTCCATACTCTTGCTTTGTTTTTATACACGTAACACATCCTTAGGCATTGCTAGCATGCATCTTCCCTCCAGTTGTCCCTTCCATCGTATGTGTCTCATGCATGAGGGAGAAGACAGTCACTTATCTGAGCCATATGCTAAGCATATGTGGAAGCTCCAGGCATTGGGTTCACTGTCTGTTCTTGTCAGTGTTGTATTTGGACATCCTCTGAATGGCATGTCCTTCTTTTGCAGCACACGAGCTGTCCTGCCTGCCCAACCAGTTGCTGTCAGTCAGTGGGAGGCATATCCCAGGGTGGGGTGGGGATGCTCACCAAGTTCGGGGCTGTGCCTGAGCCCTGGCTTGGGTCAGAGGACAACAGAGCATCCCCCCACTCTGCTCTGGGGCTTCAAGGGGAAGGTGAGTGCTGGCAAGAGCAGGCTTTCTCGGCAGATTCCAGGCAGTTTTACCACTTCCATCACTGACAAGTGGTTGGACAAGGCACTTGCCCTCTTATGTGGTAGGATTGTGGCTACGCAGCCTCCTGGCAGGGCAGGTCTGGGAGCAGAGACCTCCCACGAAGGAAAGGCACTTTAAAGCTGGCTAGAGGGAAAGCAAACTAAAGGGAAAAGGGACCACAGTTAAATTACAATAAGAGGGTGTGAAAATGTTTGGCAGATCATACTCAAAGCATGGTAATCAATGGTCCCTTTCAAAGGGAAGCTTGCACCAAAGGAAATCCTGCAGGGATCTGCCCGAGGCTTCCTTCTAGTCAGTATTTCCAGTACTGAATGGCATGTTGACATTGGGAGTACTTATTCAAAACCTTAACTTTAGCTGAAGCTGGGAGAGAACAGGGTGTGCTGCACAGAACAGGCTTCGAATTCACAATCGTCCCGCAGCTGAGGGCACAGGCTGGAAGAAGAGGATGTTGTTCAGTAAAGATGCACTTAAGATTGGCGATTTCATCAGAAATAATTAAGTGACAAAGATAGGCAATGGAGCAGTTTACAGACAGAGAGTAGGGGCTCTGGAGGATTGGAGTGTGAGCCAGCAGTGTTGTGCGAGCACAAAAACAGCCAGCATTTTCCGTTGTATAAATAGGAATGTTGTCTGTGAGGCATGAAGTAAGCCTCCAACTTTACAAGGAAATTATAAAGCCTCAGCTGGAATATTTTATCTCGTTTGGGCTCTACACTTCAGGAAAGATGTGAGCCAGTTGGATGAAGCCCAGAAGAGAGTAGCAAGAATGATGGGAGATGTGGAAAACATATTCTGAGGGCAAATGTTAAGAGATTGAGGCTGTCTGCCCTGAGAAAGCAGAGATGTGGATGGGGACATGAAAGCAGGCTTCAAGTACATAAAATGCTGTTGCAGAGAAGACTTCATGACTAGAAGACACAGCAACACACCATTTGCAGCAAGGACAACTCCAACTCTTCCTAGCTCTCCAAGTGGGAGCAGGGAGTTGCCTGGGAGTCTGTATCACTGGAGGTCTCTAAGAGCAGGTGACACAAAACTGTGAGAAATCATGTTGGCCTTGCTTTGGGGCACGGCAGGGACAAAGTGACTTCCTGAAATCCCTGTCAGGCCTGTTTTTTCAGTCCGTGAAGCCTAACCTATATGAAAAATATTTATCAATGTAGAGGATGACAAATGCCTGGGGCTCACGTGGGAGTTGTTCTTTATTTGGTATCTTTGTGTTTCCCCGATTTTTACATATGTCACCTCTAACTAGGCTGTTGTGACTCAACTGCTGGTTTGCTTTTTCTGGTTGTCTAAGTCGAAGAATCTTAGTATGAATTCAGAGGAACATCTACTGTGCCTCATTTCACGCGTACCCATGTGCGCCCGTGCCGAATTTTCCCTCTGTGCTTTGGGACAGGTCCTGCTCCTCCCTGGGCAGCCCTGCCCTCCTCCCCAGGGAAAGGCAGGCATAGCCAGAGGTGCGCAGGGCGGCAGCAGCTGGTGGGCTCCGCACCGTGTGGTCTGTGGGGATGGGCGCAGTGCTGGGAGCGGGGAAGGGACACGGCCTTTGAAGAAGGTCAGTAAGCAGAAGCTATACACATTTTGGTGCGGTGGGGCTCCGTGCTACTCCCCAGCTGAAGTCCTTGTGTAGTTCTTCTCCCTTCTCCTGAAAACAGGAGGTGTCGGGTGATCAGTCCATCTAACAAATTGCCTTTCTGCACATGCCTGGCACTGCATCATCTCTGTTTTACCATTTACCTTCCTTTCTCACATGCTGCAGAAGCCCTTTTTTTTTTTTTTTTTGATTAAATAAGATTTTTGCTCTTGGTGCTTGAGCTGTTCAGAGATGGGAACTCAAGTATGCAGTCCCATTCCTGGAGAGGGGAAATGGGATTTTAGGGGCAAGAAACATTTCGATTCTTCTGAGCCTTCAGAATACAACAGAACCCTCCCCCTTTGTGAGACATTGATGTTACTGTCAGCTGTCTCCAGTGGTTAGTGTCCTTCCACACTGTGATGATTTCCCTATGCTATCCATACATCTTATCTGACCATAATGGTATTTCCACCAAGCGTGGTGTAGTGTGATCTAATTTTCATTGTCTTTACATGAAAAATATGAGGAAATTGGTTCTTAACTGGAAAGAAACAACATTTATGAGACAGTGTTCTTAGGTGGGGAAAAAAAAGATGTTAGAATAATCTGTAATGAAAGAATTGGAGTGACTGTATGGAACAAACAGATTGGCACAGGTAAATGAGCCAGCCCACAAAGACAGCCCATTTCTGTCTATCTCCACTGATGGTCCGACCAGATAAACACTCCACATTTATCATCCTTTGAAACTGGTCCGACTCAATCCTGAAACAATTTTAAAGGCCTCTGACCTGTAAAAGGTCTGCAGAATGAAGCCCAAGAGAATTTCAATATTCCTAAAATTTGTTTTCACAGTATGGCCTGCTGTAGGAAGGCTGCGTCTGCATCAGTTCCATTACAGTCAGGATGCCTGGCATCTGTCTTGTGCAACATCTAGAGACATCCAAGCTTGTCACGTCAAAACATAAAGAGGAGAGAGATGGCAAGCCACTCTAAAACTCCTGGAAGACCCTTCTCTGTAGTAGTCATGGTCCTTATTTTGCATCATTAACTCTGCAAGGAGTCCTGTGCTGTCTGGAAGGATGGTCAGGATACCTCTCCTGGGATTTGGAGGGTTAAGTGCATGTTCACGCTCCCTGCTTGGAATTAGGACACCAGCGAGAAAGGATGATAAACTGGAAAGAAGTGTGTGCAGAGGAGTGCAGGGCTGTCAGGCTGTTGCCCATCAGAGCCCACAGCACTGCCTGGCCTGTACGATGCTCGCTCCTGTGCCCTTAGTTTTCACCATCCCTATCGCCGCCTGAGCAGGGCAGAATTTGATTTACCTGACAAGGTACCATCCTCAGGGTGGGCAATTCCATTCAAACAGGATCTTCCAGTCTTATCCATGAAAAGAAATAATTATCTCTACTTCCCAGTTATCTTCCTGATTTAGGTGTCTAAAATAGCTAATGTGAGCTACACCCTGTAAGTGCCAGTCTCTCTTAATTGACTCTAAGGAGAGCTTCGGTGACAATACCGACTCCACAGACAGGTACAGCTGGCTGTAGTGATTCTCACGGGGCACCTGAGCCTAGAACTGAAGGGGAACTTCAAAAGTGTCCTTTGTTTTCTTGCATGGGATTACATCCCTTTACTGCTCCCGTAGCAGAACGCAGCCATGATGGATCAGCAGGCACAGAGAGAGCTGCACAGTGAAACAATCTCTTCCCGTCAGGTCATATGGTGAGCACGCCTTCCTTCACACCCAAAATATCCGCCCTGGCTTTCTTCCTCAGCAGTGTGTAGGATGCATAGGGCACCTGTAGAATGCTGCACCCCATCTCTGCACTTATTTCCTACGGCGGTTGCAAAGACCCAGGCGTGTTCACACAGGCACACAAACACACATCTGCATGGGTACTCACGCTTCAGAGGGGGACAACACTTTGAGAAGATTCAGTGTCAGAAAAACCTCAGTATTTCTGGGGGTTACTTGAATAACAGGAGCTGGAAGGCCAGGCCATCAGCTCTGCAATGCAGACCAGAGCCAAAATATTTATCCAGGGGCAGAAAGTGTTGACAGGTTTAGGAAATATCAGAAATATGACCTGGTTGGAGAAACATGAAGTAAGGCCTCCAGAAACTGCCAGTTATCTTGTGGCATTCGTATTTCAAGTGAGCTGGCTCAAGTCCCAGCTTGATAAACATCCTAGTGCTTTATGCATGCTCCTCCATTTCTGTCTGTGACTCAGACAGGTGGTTGTGTATGATCTTACTGAAGAAAAGCCAGTAAATGTTTATGTGAAGTGCTGTAGACCTCTGTTGGCCCCTCAGGGCCTGTGTCCGTTTCACTTTGCCTGTGCAGGGGTGCCCCTGTCCGTTCCCTTCCCAAGGCAGGTACCATTGCAGTAAGTCAGCAAGAAACTGTTGTTCTGCTGGAATTTCAAGAAATAAATGTCTCCAGGCTGGTCTGGGTTGCCAAATGACTGTACGTGAAGGTTTCAAAACTCTTCATGTATATGAGCTGGTGGGAAGACTATGACTAGGAAGAAACCTTGTCTGGGAGAGAGGGCAAAGAGACAGAGTGCTGACATCTATATTCAACCCTGAGCACCTTTGGACAACCTCTGGGTCTTTTGGAGGCAGGTGCAGGTCAAGTGAAATAATTTCTGCCCTGGATATCTCCTACCTGACAGTCCCTGTGAAATAACTCGGTTTATTTATTTGCTGCTGTTTTGGGGGGTTGGCAGCAGGCTTCTAGCTGGCCTTTTCAGAACCCAAAGCAAGGAAAATAGCACTGTTCTCCGGTGCCTGCATTTCTTTACAATGCTTCGTATTCAGGCAGAGTCAGGACTGCTGGCAAACTTCATGCAGCTTACTATAACTGAGCTTCTCCCCTTTCCCATGGCTTCGCTGGCATCATCTGGAACAAACAGATATTTCTGAAGTAATTCCCTAGCGTGACATTCTCTTGCCAATAATAATTGTAATTATGTGTTGTGATTGCAAATGAGAGGAGACAGGAGTCTGGGCAGAAGTCATGGGGAAGGACATAGAGTAGGATGGGTAAATGAAGGGGCAGAGGAGGTGAGAAGCAGTCAGGGTGGGAGGGTGGAGATGCTACACAGCCAGGAAAACTGGAGTGCGCAATCTCCTCTGCTTTGACATCCCATTAATCCTCTTTTCAGATGTGACACTATTGTACGCCATTGACTGAATGGTGCCGGCAGAGCACATGATGCTGTGCGTAATCTGGACTGTAAGTGAACATGGAGAAGTTTCCAGGCTGCTCGGCAGGGGTGGCCTGGGTGTGTTTTCTGAAAGGGGAGCCCTAGGATCACACTGCCGTGCCAAGTTAGGAAGTACCATGTGCCCAGAATGCACAGCTACTATGTGGTTAACCATACGGTTGCTCAGTGTCTTTGGGAGTGGTTTACAACTGTGCGTGGGTGGTAGATTCAGCAGGAAAATATTTGATTATGCTGAAGAAATACCCTGATGTGCTGCAGCTGTAATACCTCTTGCATTACTCAAACAATAGCACTCTGGCTACCTTGTCCATCACGTTAAAGATGACTTATATCCTTATGACACGAGTGTGCGTGTGGCTCGCTGCCATCTTGCATTCCCAGCTAAGGTCAGCCCTACGTGGTGTGTCCTTATTTCCAGGCTTTTCTCCTCCGTGGTGTTATGTCCTTCTCATTTACTAAACAGCTTTCTGTCTCCTGGAAAGCAGGAATTCCACTTTCACATTATGCTGGTCCTAATTAAGGTCCATATATTCTCATTGTCACAAACATCAGTAGTAAAGTGCCATCTGCAACAGCAAGTTCTGGGGCATGGACTTTCAGGCAGTCCTGAAACGTGTAGCTGCAAGTGGTTCTTTCCTTGAACTCATGTCCAGTAGTTCAGAGTTTTAGGAAAATTTTCTTTATCTGCTTGAAAAAAAAATGTATTACTTGGTATTCTCCTGGTACCCCAAGCCAGCATTTCTGTTTCTGCCCTCCTGGGTACCCTTTCCTGCTTATCTTGCTTTACCCTTCGCCTTTTTTCCACTGAAGTTCCAAACTCCAAGCAAGTGTCTGATCCACCTGGGCAACCACTGCAGCCTGCCTTCTGACTCTAAGAGAAGAAACCACAGATTGTGCTTTTCTAGCCAGTGCCCAAACAGTAGCTGGAAACTCAGTGCCATAACTGCAGCCTTTACCAAATGTTGAACTCTTTATTTTCTGAGGATAAATTAGACTTATTTTATCTTTGTTTGGTTAGAAAGCAACCTCAAAGTGCGGAAAGCATGCCATTTCTTTGAGAGAGGTGACCCAGTAGATCAGCTAGAACTGGAGCCAGGCTGTGCGTGTCAGCCTGCGGCTCAGCAAAGCTAGATACGTTAGAGGGGCTCTCTCCTTGAAGACAACCAGTACCGTGATACTGGAAAGCAGTGAGGAAGTTCACCACTTGCAGACAATTCTTGCCTCTTCTTAAGTACTCGCTAGACCCGAAGTGAGAAATCAATGGATGGAAGGAATATAACCATGACCTACTCTAGTACTTCCTCTGCCCAATGTTTTTCCATCTCTCTGAGTCAGTTAAGGGGCTTGGAGGGATTTAGTTTGTGGGTTGAGGTTTTTCCTTCATATCTCACCAGCTACGGTCAACACCTACTCCAACTAAACTTATGAACTGTGGCTGAAATATTAAGTCATCTGTGGAAACACCTAAGAGATGTCAAGCCTTTTTGTTACATGTTTTTTCTTGTACAGATAAAGCTTCTTAGTGACAGTTTCCCTCTGATACAGGATGCCCTAGCTGAAGGATAATATAGAAGCCTGCCCTGGTAAAGTGGCCCAAAACCTACAAAACCGAAGGGTGTCTCAGAAAGTGCTGAAAATAGCATTATTGTCACCACTAAGCCTGCAATCAGGGGCTTGCTTTTGTCGCATGGTGTTTGCAAAAGGAGGAGCGTGGTACAGGTCCCAGTGCTCATTTTGAAAGATCAAATCAGGACTTTTGTCAGCAGCTTTCCCATGCTGGTGAGGTTCTGCGCCTCTACCCTCCACACATGGACAGAAGATTGCAAGAACTCTTAGATGGTGCCTTTCTCCATGGTGCTGTTTCGGGACCGAGGATAAAAGCTGTGTGGCAGCCTGAGTCTCTTTTTTTTTATTGAACTGTCTGTAGGATGGAGCTGGACTTCAGTTCTGACACTGCAACTCCTGCTGAACTAGTTCATGCACTACCTGGTGCTCTGCCTTCAGCGCTTCTGAGACTGAATCTCATGTTTCATGTAGGTGCAGAGAGGTTTGCATCTGTCACTTCTGCCTGCTTTTTGTTCAGGTGTGGGGATGGAATTAAAAGTTAGGGCCCTGGGATGCTCATGAAGGAGTGTGATCTCACGATACAATGAGAAGACCCCATATAGAGGACCATGCTGTAGATCAGACGCTCGTGCGTGGGCTGGTTGGTTGGGCCCTTTGAGCTGATGTTGCTATAAGTGACCCATACTGGGTTCCGTACTGCAGGGCTCACTGGACCAAAACGTTGGAGCACAATGGTGAAAGAGCTGCTTTGCTGAATCAGGAAAGTCCTCAGACTCTGGTCTGCAGAAGGTCAGGAGAGAAGAGCCACAAGAGTTCTTCCTGGCCTGGAGTCAGTTCTGTGAAGTGACACAGGGGTGAGACCTCCTCATTCCAGTGAAACAAAATCTCCTTGTGCTACATGTTCTCTACGGAACAGGAAGAAAATACTTTAATTGTACTCTCATTCACCCACTCCTTCTGCTTCTACAGTTTTGAATGGTTTACTCCAGTCTCGGGGCATTGCAAGTGGTTTCCCCTCCTCATGTGCACAAACCCACCCACTCCCCCTGCCTTTCCTCTGGGCTGTTTTCTCCCACACACAGTATCAAGACATGAAGTGCCATGAAACCTTTTCTGATTCATCACAACTGTGGGGAAGATCTTAGCAAGAAATGGGAGATAAGGTGCGAGATTGCTGACAGCACTTTGTTTCCAGCTGGGGAGGTGACATTCCCTTCCAGCAAAGCTAGCTGGAGCGTGGTGGCTTCAAGCAGGAGGTTTGGACTGGGGAGTGCATATTGCACTGGTAAAGGAAACCTGCTTCGAGAGCTGGGATGTTTCAACTTGCAGGTCGAACCAATCTTTGCACTTTGGGGAGCCATGGACAGGCTGCAAGCCTTGCTGAAAGCCCATGGAGATGCAGCAGAGGAAGGCTACAAGGTTTGCAGACTGTCTCCACACACAGGTGATTCCTACATGCCATTGGCAAGAGGAAAGTGAATCCAAAAAAGAATGAAGTAAGACTGTGGAGCCTGTTCTACCCTACTGCAAATATCACTTATAACTCTGCAGGTTTTCAGGAATGTTTGGGAGGAGCTTGCAGGGTTTCTTCTGGTGGAGGGACGTGTTCTGTTGCTGTTCTTCATCCATGTCAGAATAACCTGAGCAGCCTGCGCAGCTTCATGTTATTCGGGGCAAAAACTGTGCTGGGAACTGCTCAGCATTACAGATTTATTGCTGTTAAAACAAAAACACACTCCAAAGCTCTTTATAAAGATGTGAGATAGCACCAGCCATTAGGTGACATGTTGTAGCTGCTACAGATCCTTAAGACCAGGGAAAGTTTCTGCACAGTAAGCAAACCCAGAGGTCTTCTGGCTTGCTCTGCCCCATTCTTGTAGTTTGGCCAATGAAACTATGGAGCATTTAGCTCCTAAAATAGCACTACACGTGACACCATGCAGAGGCACTAAATACATTCCTGAAAGCAATATAAGCACACTCTGGAGGGATTATGCTGGACCATAAAGCCCTGATGTTTCACTGATGTTGTATGTTCAGACTGGAAAGCAGCTACTTTGACCTCAGAGCGCTACCAGATTCGTGGAGACAGGACATAACATTCCTTCATCAGCTGCTACGCTTTGATCACAAAAATTGTCTGCATCGGGACATCCTCAGAAGCTGTGTTTCTTGACTAACATGACATCCCAGAGTGTGTGGCCCTCTGAAGGCCTGACACATCATGTCATTTCTCTTTCTGCCAAACAGATGCAAAGTGAACTTTCTTCCCCTAAACACCACTGATTTCCGCTTTCCTTTGGGAGGAAATGTTTAACCACATCTGTGAAAACCCTCTTTGGTTCTGTTGGCACGTATAGCTTGGGTCTTGTAACTATTTTTCATCTCACTACGTCATTTCAGTTTGAACAAGTGGCTTTCTACCACGTTGCTGTTCAGTAACTAATTTCCAGATATCTCCCAGGGCTGCAGGGCTTCTTTCTATTCACAAACCTCCTTTGCAGTCCAGAGAGTGACAAAGAAACTGATTATTCCTTCCCCTCATTGGCTAAATATAATAATTAACATGTGGCTGATAAGGGAGGACAGAACTTGTTGGTGTTGGTCTGCCAGTGCTAAATTACAGTCTCAGAGTGAGAGGTTTTAGCTTGACTCTAGCATCCTCTCTGGCAAATTGGGTGGGATAGATATAAAATCTTGTCTGCTATTGAATCTATTCTTGGTAGCAGTGATCATTGTTTTATCACAGGGTTACAAGCAGGTCTTCAGATTTTCCAGGCACCAGGACCATAGGCTGCATTTGGTACCCCAAGACGAGACCATCTTGGCCACATCAAACAGGGTGTTAGCCCTCACCAAGCCTTTTCTGTGTAGGTGTGGATAAAAGCATCCCACTCCCCATTCCACTTCTAATTGTGACTGAGCTGCAGAGAAATTCGTAATGTTACAGTATTTTCTTGGTAAATTTAATTGCTTCCAGTAGATGGCATTACCGCAGTGCAGTCCTCATCGAGGTTTGTTCCTATCCCTACTTGGGCTGCCGGAATAATCCCTCTCTTACTCTGTGCACAGAAGTGGATTTTTTTTTTTTCTCCTAGCACTCCAAATAAATGGGGTTAAAAACATTCTTGTTCTTTTAATTTCCTACCCAATGAAAGATGTTATTTCTATTTTACGCATTTTTATTTTATATGCATTTTTGGTTGCATTTTTCCATGCGCATAACTCCACAATCGCTTTGTTTCAGAAAATTTGTCAAGACACTGAGTGTTTTGGATTCTGTTCCCAAATACGCTAACCACTGGGCACTGCTCTTTCATGTGTAAAATTTCTGCCCTCAAGTTATGTATCTGGGCTTTCTGTGTGGCAGAGGGGAAGAATTAGGCACTTCACAACAGCTAGCAGGCGGAGTAGGGACCAGTTAGAAGAAGCAGCTGGTAATTTTAACAGATTAATTACATTTCAAATATATTTGTTAGATTTTCAGGTGCATTCTTCTGTACAGTCTCAAAAATGCAAAAATATTGGAGATAGATCTGCATGCTTAAAAGAACCCAAGCCAAATATGAAGGTAACTTTTTACTGCTAGTGTCAACGTCAGTTCTGACAAAAACACGTTGCCCTGCTGACTGTGCCTAGGCATGGCAAAAATGGACATCACAACCCCTCCACACGTCTCCAAAAGCCATTTTTCAGAACACTTGTCTTCAGGTCAACTCACATTATTCATTAATCAACAATTTACAGTAAAAAAAAAATACCAGAAATGTAGGTAGCGTATTCTATTGTTTACCTTTGCATTACAATACACAGAAATTAGAATTTGTCTTCATTTAACCATGCACTTGTGTATTTTAAGTCAAGACAAGCTGACTCATAAAAGACAACTCTCAGCATTTTATTTTCCTTCTGTTTAGTTAAATCACACTCCAGTTCTTCCTCATTGACCTAGCATGGAATTTATTAACTTACTACTCAATTCATAATAAGCTGAGTAAAATTTAATTATTTCCCCATGATTCATCAAAGCTTCTAGTCCACCAGGTTTTTCCTTGCACTTGCAAGGAAAAACAAAGCTCAAATTTATTTTTCTTTGCAAGCAAAAACGTGCTGTGGCTTGGGGAGAGGGGGAAGCAGGGAGCAGGGCGTGTGTCTCACGGATTTGGGCATCACGGGTGTGGGGGATGGCACCTTCCTCCATTTGGGATCCATACTCCAACTTCTTTCCTGAAATAAGGAACTAATGCAACCCTTGAGGACATCTGTATGTGTATAGATGTGCATGAATGTATACGTAAAGACAGGTAAATAAGTGCTCGCATAAGCACTCGCCCAGGACAGGAGACCTTAGGTGCCCTGATGGTTGTGCTGACGCCCAGCCCTAAACGATTACACCCAAGGGTGCTCTCAGCCTCTCCTGCTCCCTTACCACTTGACCATGTGCATCCAAAATACTGAGAGATGCAGGATTTCAGGCTTTGGCAGGGTTAGGTGGCTGTTGGTTGGGACTTTGGGAATGAAGTGGCCAGAGTAGTCCTTTGACTTCATTACACTAACTTGCTTATTTTCTTATTTGATATTGGCAGGCAGTCCGTATTATTTATTTGGTTTGGTACCAGTATGTTTATTCAAAAGGAATGGTGGCTTGGGCCTTCTAAGTCGACTGCTGCTGCAGAAATTCCTGTTCTAACTCCACTTTACAAAGTTTAGCAATTAAATCTTTTGTATTTAGCATGTGGTCAAAAATAATTTTCCATTTGCTGAGAAAATGAGCAGAATCGTTAAACTACAGAGGAAACTGAAGCAGCAGCAGTCTTTTGAGTATCAAAAGTGGTGCGACATCCGTTTGCCTGTCCCGGCTGCTAAAGGACCCCAGTGGAAAAAAAGAAATTTGCCAGGGAAATAGGTTTTTTGAAGGCAAAAAAATGCTATGCTCTGTGTATATGTCACTAAAACCACATCTTTGAGCCATTCACAGCTGCCTTTCACCCTTTCATTCCCAGGGTAAGGGAATTCCCACGGCTGGCTGTGCTGCGGCTGTGTTTCTGCGGTGGGCTGCTTGTACGACCTCGTGCTGGGTTTGATTTACCCACACCTGGAAATGTTTTCTGTGCAGATCCTGGCAGCAGCTTACAGGCAGCGATGCGTGCGTACAGCTGTATCCCTGCTTTCTTCTCCAGCACGGCCCTGGGGCAGGCCTGCCCGGGAAGAATCAGTGATGCAGCTCCCAACCTGCTCTGGAGCAGGGGCTGGGAAGGGACAGTGGGAAGAGACGGGAGAGGATGGGGAGTGCAGGGAGGTGCAGGCACTTTCCTCACAGGGTGAGAACCTTGTTCAGAGAGCACTGAGGGTCAGACCCATTTGTAGGTGTGTAATAGATGTAACTGATGGGCGTGCAAGGCCTCCATCACCCTTACATTGATGTTTCCCCTCCACAGAAACGACCTGGGAGCGGCCAAGCAGTGTGCCTGGGACTCCAAAGAGCCCTGTGTCTCAGAAGAGTTCTGCAGGTACTGTTTGATGCTGTGCCTGACTACTGCAATGGGTGAATCTGCTTCTCTACCACTCAGCAGAGCAAAGGAAAATGCTGTGGTTACCTGGGATGCATGTTTGTGAGTGTAGCAGAGCAAATGTGCTGGGGCTTTCCCTTCTGATATCTCTTCTTGCCGGCTGTTTCCCTACTGATGCATCTTCTACCTGGTTGTCTGAAGTGTCTGCTCAGAGCTGAGACAGCTCCTTCCTTGGAACGTAGAGGCAGATGGTGGCCCAGCGAGCCAGTGGGGCTGCTGGCTCTGGGAGGGAAGGACAGGCTGCCTTTCCCAGTCCCGCTTTCTGCTGGGGCAGGGGAAGTAAAAAGCTGCAGAGGAACACGGGCTGGCTGCTACAGGGTTGACCACTTCACCTCTGTCCTGACTGGAAGTTGCAGGAAATCAAGTAACAGAGAATCAGCTGCATAACTGTACTGAAAAGCTTCAGGTATTGCAGAAAGACAAAGCGAAGCAAAAATGACTCTAGAATAAAAAGTGTTAAACGTAAAGGCCGCTGCTGCCAGCTGACTGTAAATAATGCAGTCTAGAGGATGTTTTTTGATGCTTCTCTATTGGCAGAGCTGAGTGGGAAGTATGCTTGAAGAGTGCACATTTTCTTATGACCAAAGGATTTGTGATGTAGTTGTGTATCTTGCTTTAACCCTACTTTGAGCGTTATTCTTTCCTCAGCATATTCAAAAAATAAAGCACCCTACAGCTGTGTGCATGAACCATATAAATCTTACAAGGCTTGCTTTCTTGACATGAAAAGCCCATCTCCATTAAACCAGTGCTTTTCACATACCCCACTTCTTCAAACACATCATTTTACCAAACAGTGCTGTGGGAACTGTTTTCAGTCTGGGGGTCTCTTTTTCTTGGCTCTTTGCAACTCAGTAACTCCTGGTAAGAGCCTGCTGCAGGATCCTGAGGGCAGAGAGGGCCCATGGGCTGAGGTCCTGTAGAATCTGGTTCTGGGAACTTGCTGGGTTGGAGCTAACACATCGCATTGCCAGCCTGCTGGGATGGGGAAAAGCATCCATAGTTTCTTAGGTTGGAGGCAGTGAACACTGGTGACTCAAAAAAGGTGCTGTGATTTGTATCTGTATATTCCATTATGTGTTTAGTTTTCAAAATGTGCAATTATTCATTTCTTACCAGCAGCAAGCCTGCTAACTCTCCATCTGTTCTTACAGTGAATGGCTACCACATCTCTGGGACCCCTGTTCACCAGCTCGACTCTGGTCATATGAGTCTCCGAAAAGCCAGTGGGGACCCCCAGGTAAGTTCTGGGGAAAAAGCCAAACAGCCAGGAATAAATGGATCTCCAGTTAAGCAGTTTAGGAATCTGCCCAGAGCAGGAGATGAAGACATATTTTATTTCAGAAACTCTCAGATCAGACAGATTTGTTGCATCTAGAATAGTTAGTCTTTGTGTCCAGCTGGTAAAACTGTATAAAATGCCAAGATACTTTGGATTTTTTTATTCTATCACTCCTTTTTGAAAAATCCACCAGGCCACTTCAGTCACTATTAACAACCCTACAAATTTTCCTGCCCCTCCAGCCTGAAGCCTGGGCCTGTCTCCAGCACAGACCTCTCTCTAGACTTGCACATCTGCCTGTGTCTGTTTCTCATTGTATTTTCTTGCAGCTCCAGCATTCCCTCCCAAAGACAGTATTCACAAAGAATTTGTCCGGAGCTTTTTTCTCAATTACTTCATCCATTCCTGCATGTCCTTTTACAGGCCGCCCTCTGTGCCTTACCCAGCCAGTTCTCCACCCATCTCATCACCCCAGGGCAGTGTTCAAGACGCTGACTTGCGCACAGCCATTCTCCCCTGCCTGTTTGTTCCAATTTTCAATAAATATTCGTGCACTTTTTTTTCTTGCACCACTTCATGTCCCTGGGAGAGTCTTCCCTGCAGGTCTGCAGATGCAGCACAGGGCCCTTTTCCAGCTCTTCCCATGAAACTCTTCGCTTCCTGCCAAAACAGCAACAGTTGAATAGCAGGTGGGTTGCACTTCCCTGCCTGCTGGCATTTTTCCCCCAATGGTACTAGACCTGAGTTCTCTGTTTCATTTCTGAATTGACTGGTAGGTTCTTCTGCAGTGCAACCCAGTGAAACTCACGTTTATTTGTGTGCTGCTACCATGCTGACCTGGGTTGCCTGTTGCTCTCAGCATCCTTCTGATGTTCCCTATTTCTTGATCTAAATTTTGTGTTGTCTGCCAACTGTCCCTCTTTGCCTCAGCCCACTTTCTCGCCCACTGCCTCCTAGGTAGTGCCCTTCAGCCTTGCCCTCATGTGTGCCGTTTGAGCTAAGTCAGCATTTCTGGTTTTGCTTGCCCACCAGCGGATTCATGGCATCTCCCATGATACAGTCCAGTGCTTTGGACTCCCTATTCCTTCCACATCCCCATCAAACATCTTGCATTTAACTGTCCCGTGCTGCTTCTCCTCTGAGCTGTTTGCACAGGCTGGAGGCAGAGCATGTGGGCACCTAAAGTAGGTCAGAAACATTTCAGAAAATGATGTAGAGCATTACCAGACACCCCTGTGCACACCTCTGCTGTGAGTCCCTCAGTGAACCCAAATAAACTTGCAGGCTGTGACTTCCATTAAAAAAAAAGCTGTTAATCCCTGTGCAACAAATCTAATTTCTCAAGGTATCTGATTCACAATGTTTTTGCAGTTGGCTTTGTACGTAAGTCAGATTATCTGACTCCCCCAGAACTTCCTTTGTAACAACATCTGCCACTTTCCATTTTTACGGTGCGGAGTCTGACTCAGGTTCATGGCCACCTTTTTGGTCAAAGTCACATCTGAGACAAGTGAGGAGCCCATTGCCACGCACTGGTTTCCTCAGCTGACTCAGCCATCAGACTGGCAACAACCCCTTTCATGACTTTTCTCATTCACTTCAAGAGTCCGTGATACTTTCTTTCCATGGCTCCTTTATTACAGGTTTTTCCAAATTGAAGTCCTGGCTTCACCCCTGCTCTGAACATGTAACCAGTTTGAATCTATAACTAGCTGCTGGTGCCATAAATCCTAAGAGCAGCTTGTGTCCGCGCCCGCCCGGGAACCTGCTTTTCCTGGGAGTTGTGGCTGCTTTTGCAGAAGAGTCCTTAGCAAGGAAAACATCCGACCATAAGCTGCTGGTTGCAGGAGGTTGTTCTCTACACCCTCAAACTCTCAAACCTTGGCCAGTCCCTCTCCCACCTGCCTGTCCTGGGCCGTCACAGGCCGCTTTCCCTCGGCTGCCTCCTTGTCTGCTCCTGGCACGGCCTGTCCCCGGCCGCAGAGCAGCTCGGGCGTTCTCCAGGATGCTTTTCTCAGGCCTGGGTAGCAGCCATCACGCAAACAAACGCTGGCAAGACCCCTCGGGCAAGCTCAGCCACGTTTCTTGGAAGCAGGTCAAGGAAGGGGGGGGGGGAAGCCACAACCGACAACAACGCGGAGCTGTGCTGCGCTGGGCGCAGGGCCAGGCTTTGCCCGCGGCTTCCTCGAGAGCAGCTGAAGGCTGTCGGAGCGGGCCCGGTCGGATTTCAGGCCGCGGCGAGACCCCCGGCCGGGCCGTGCTCCCCTCGCCCCGCAGCGAGGACGCGGGGCTGGAGCCCCACGGCACAGAGCAGCGATCGCTGCCGGGGGCGGGCTCGCACGCCGCCGATCAGCTCTCGCTGCCTCCCAGCTGCCAGCCCGGACAGGACCGCACCTCCCCGGTACCGCGGCTCGGCCCCGCCTGGGAGCGGGCTCCACCGCCCGGCCCGGCCCAGCCCGGCCCGGCCATTGGCCGCGCGGGCTGGCGGCGGCGAGGGGAGGCGGCCGTGCCGGGCGAAGGCAACGCCTCCAGCGCCCGCCCTTCTTCCCGAGCCGAGCTTACGGGAGCCCAGCCTAACCCAGCCGCGCCGCCGGGCCATGGGGTCCGCTTAGCGCCCGGCCCCGCGCCCGCCATGCTGGGCTCCGAGGGCGGCCGTGACGATGGGCTCCGCTTGTCTCCACAGGCCCCGGGCTCGCCGGCGGCGCCGCGGCGGCAGAGCAAGGAGAGCAGCCTGACGGTGAGTGCGGGCTGGGGGGGTCCGCCCGGAGTAGTTTTGGTGTTTGACCGTGGGAGGGGTGGGGGGGGGGCTTTGGGATCCCCGCCCTGGGCTGAATTCCGGGGCCGCTTTCCCTTTGGTTCGGGGAGGAGAACCGGCGCCTGCCCGTACCTCTCCTCTGGGGGTAAGGAGAGACCCAGGAGGGGGAACACAGTGCGGCAGAAAAACAGAGGGGAAAAAAAGCAGAAACACACACACCGGGTGTCCTGAAAAAAACTTCATCACCTGGTAGCCAGCCCGCAACAGCCTCTGTGTTTGGAGAAGCACTGGGAGGTTAGGGAAATACAAACTGAGGAGATGGGCTGCTGCCCTGCCACGGCAGAATCTTTATTTTTTTTTCTCAAAGAGGTGTCAGAAGGTATTTTGCTGTGCCAGAGTGTCCAAGTGATGATTTCTGACAGGAAGAATTTAAGTTTTGGTATGAAGTTAGTCTTACGTTTGCTTTTAATATGAGTGATTAAATGTAGCTGACTCAATTACGATGTTCTCAGTATCGTGTTTACAGACATTAATATGTTTTGTATGCCTGGTGACCTCATCTGGAACACAGTGCATTTCTGGGCTCCTCGGTGTTTAAAAACAGGAAGGAAATTGAAATAGATTAATGAACGTGGTTGGGAATAGAAAGGTTTATTTAAAAGGAAATAGTAAAGAAGATAAATGGGCAAGTACATGAGTTGCACTGATAAAGGAGAGGCAATAAACATGCTTACATCTGCAAGCATTGGCAGGGTGTGAAATCCACAAGAAGAAAAAGAATAATTTATTGTTATACATCATTGTTAACTGTTACTACGAGGAGGAGGTTGTTGTCTAAATTATCATATGCAGACTGTTGATGTATCCATCGGTGGGCGCGATTCCCTGGGCTTCTGGTGAAGGGATGAGGATTCAAAAGGAGCACCTAGAGGAGTCTCTGCAGCGTGGGTCAGTCATTGCCACGTAGGTACAGTTTTCTGGGGAAAAAAAAATATATCTTCAGTAGTTTACTTGGTTATCAAAATCAGTCATTATGAATAAAAAATGTGTTGCTGCTGTTAATCAGCATATTGAGAGCAGGGTATGTCATGAAGTATGTATAGATCTGGTGGCTTGGGCAGATTTGCGAATGTCCCGGTCAGTCAGCTGCAGGGCCTCCAGGGCCACGGTGGCTGGGGCTGGAAATGTGTCCGAGTGGCCAAATGCAGCCCCCTGCCCACCCGGGTTGGAAGGCCAGGAGCAAAAACGGTGGGCTGGACATGATGTCCAGAGGGACTGGACACAGTCCCGGGCCGGGTTGCAGGGCCGGCATGAGAGCGACAGTGCTTGTCTTTCTGAAAGACTTGCTGCGTGCAGGGGTGAGGATGCAGGCTGTTCACTGAGGGTGGTTTTCACGGTCGTATTTGCTGACCCGTGTGCCATCTGGTAGCATCTGCAAAGCAAGAAAGTGTTGTGTGTTATGTCAGGGACACGGGGTGTGCGTTTCTCCAGCAGAAGTCCAAAGCTTTCAAGTACGATGTATCAGACAGACAAAAACAAGCTAATTTTAACAGCTGTTTGCTCCAAGCCATTGCCTGCATCAAGGAAGCATTGTGAAAAACAACATTCTCATACGGAGTGTAAACTGTAAAGCAATGTAATTTTCCCCCTGTCTCCTAGGGAGTTATATTTGTTCAGTGCCACTCAAGCTGATGTTGGGATGTTCTGGTTGACAGAGCTGCAGGGCACGTCTTTAGCTTGCTATCAGATGTTTTTTCTTGGTCTGTAGCAGTGCTCAGGCAGAACCTCTTCTTGCAGAGGGGAATTTAGTGATTAACTTTGGGGCTCTCAGTTCAGCAGACCTCTCCCCAAAATGAAATCCTGCGATACACAAACTGCTGGCATCAGGTGATGTTCAGCCTGACCAGCATCTCAGCCTCGGTGTCTCTGTTTCACCGCTTTCAGCAGAGGGGTGGGAGTTCGTTCCCTTCTTCCTAGGAATGCATCCGCCTCCTCTACATCCAAATAGCCACTTGTGAGCACGGCTTCTGGAAATCCTGAAGGCAGGTGGGAGCTGGAGTATTTCTCATCTATGTGCACCCAACAAGAAGAAGAGTATGGTGTTTCCTTGTTGGTAAATGGGTGTTACAAATGTCGTGCTGTCTGTTTCCTTTGAAAGGGAAACCCCTGCTGGGTTATATCAGAGGCTGTTATGAAACTGCTGCTTGCACAAATTATTGATGCTCACTTAGGGAGCAGCAGTGCAGGCCTGTGGTGTGCAGGCTGTGTTGATTTTACAGTGAGTTTCAAGGTGCACTCATTAGTTTGAGGCTGGATGGTTTGCTGTCTGACTCCTAAAGAGCCGTCGCTCTGGCTGTGAATTCCTGTGGAGGCTGAAGCTCCTTTACCATAGGTGAGAGAGAGTTAAATGGAGAAGGTACAGGAGGTATCGACTCAGGGACAGAGCTATGTCTGATGTGAAGAGCAAGAAAGCTGTCTGATGATATGGTATTTCTGAGTGTGGATTTCCTTCTGAAGAATGCTCTGGTGCCTTGTCAAGATACAGCATGACTTGGAAAATGCTGACATTTGTATTGCGTATGTTGGACACATAGATGAACACGTGCTGCAGATGGGAAGAGGGGCAGCCTACATGGAGTAACTTGGTATTTTCTGCTGCTGCGCTCTGCGTCTGACACAGTGTGATGAACGCAGTAGGAGGCTGTGTGTTCAGCACCGCTCTCCCTTCTGCCCTGGGGCTGACTGCGTGGCAGAAACTGTCAGAAATCCCCTGCTTTGGCAGGCACCGACCGAACTATCTCTGAACCTTTCTGCAGATAGGCCAAGTAAGGAGGGCTCCTAAACGCTTTTGACAGAATCTTCCCTTTGAAATAGGAAGTGTATCGACCGACTTTGTTAACAATCAGGACTTCGGTTGTCTGTTCTCCCCTTCCGTTGTACCCCAGCTGCAGCATCCCCCTGCCAGCACTAAAACTACACGTGAACTCATGATGTTGAAGCTACCTCAACACAGTCTAGGCATTCCTAGGCTTCCGTGTCTGGGTAGAGTTAAAAATGCTCAAGCCCTCATCTGTGCCTAAGCTCTTCTGAGGTCTCCTCCAGCCTTTGCATTTGGCTGGTTTGGTCCCATTGGGCAGGTGAAGTCATTCCATTTCATAGGGCTGGCCGTTGTACTTTTTGGGTCTCAGCTGAAATTGTAAAGCAGATCCTGAAGTTAGGAGCTGTGCTTAAGGTGCTGTGAATGTGCAGAAATCGGGAAAAATAATCTGCATTTTAAAGTTGAAGAAACAAGCAAGAATGTTGCCCTGCTTTAGTCACTTGAGCATGGCACAGTAAGCTCACCCACTGTCTGCTGATTTATTTATATAGTGTCTTATGTAATAAAAATGTCGTTGATTATCTAAGCCTTGACCAAATTATTCTTGTTTTATTCATGTTGCTTGGCAATGTCTCGTTTACTGGTGAGCGCTGGTGGCAACTTCAAAGCCTCCAGACGACTTTGAAATCCATGAAATGAATGTGCATGTCCCACCCAATGAAGTTTCTTGCTCTGGTGCACGCTGCTCTTGTGCAAATCCTGTGCCCTCACCAGCCTCCCTGGGAGTTTCTGTTTGCCTTTTGCATCTCAGATTTAAGCAGGATTCACATACAACGTAAACAGCTCGTTTTGCCATCACTGCCACTGTACTCATGTGGAATATGAGCTGGAATATTTAGCTGCTAAGAGCATAATTGCTTTTGCTCGTGATCAGTATACAGACAAAAGTATTTTAATCTGTTTATTGAGTTTGGTACACAGCAGGCTTGTCTGGAGAAATCCATCAATTTGTGTTGCTTGTCTCGTTTTCTTCTCCTCCCCTCACCCCCCAGCTCTGTTGTCACCATCACATCATGTCTTCTCTGACTGCCCACCTCCTTCTAGCCACGGCCATCCAGTGGCTTTCTCACACGGGTTTGTTGGTGCCACTCGTGTCTGGTGGCAGCTGGAAGGGCAGGCTGCTGTCCTCTGGCATGTTTGCTTAGCTTATGCTTGGAGTACGCCTTGCTAGTGTCTTGTCATTAATTTTGCTTTGTTGCAGGCTGACAACAGCCATTATTTTTATTAGTGAAGAGGCTGGCCGAAGAGTTAATACCATGGTGAGGCTGATTATCACCTCAGCAGTCCCACTGGAGCCTGTGCAAGTGTAATGCGGGTCATAACGCCTTGTTTTCTCTTGAAGTTCTGTGACTCCATCATTAGCTGAGATACGTCTTTTAATTTGTTTTGTTTCTTACTGGCAATTACAGCTGTAATAGTCAGCTTCTGCGCTCTTTTGTTCAGACCTTGTTGGCTAGTCAGCGTTGTTGAAAGAGATTAGCACTGTTTGAACTGGGACCTCACACGTGTCAGGGGTGTGATGGGTGAGAGCGGTGGGCCCTCACACGGGGAGGGGACATCGCCGACTGTGGGACCGATAGAGCTGTTTAATGCTGGTACACATCAGGACGTCATCGTGAGATGTGTTGACTCTCTTAGCATCAGTCAAAAAGCTCATCAAGTTGGTGAACCAGAGTCCACTTTTTTTTTTTTTTTTTCCCAACTATCTTTGATTTTAGGAACAAGAAAAGGAGCACATCGGAGGGAGATTGTGCGGGGAGAGAGGTGTGGTCACTCCACTACCGCTGTGCGGTCATGTCCTGCTCAGCGCCAGCCTGATGTTCCCCTCCCTGCTGAGAAACCCTGGGAGGTTTTAGAAATGTTCAGAAATACAGATCCAAGAGCTCTTGTTTTAGTGTAAGAAATCTGTGGTTATGAAAAGAAAGAAAGAGTCCTAGGATTTCCTATGCAGTTGTATATAATTTTTAGTAATATTTCTAAGGTTTTGACAATTTTCTTGCCCTGTCTCCAGTGGCGTGGGATTTGGTGAAGTGGAGCCTTTTCTCGTCTGCCCCTGCGTGCTAGTCCAGCACTGCCCCAGGTTGGATGCTGTCTGAAAGCAGCAACTTGTCTTAAGGTTTCTAGCCAATATTTTTGACATTTGGACTGATCAGTTGTGAAGCTTCCTGGCAAGGATGAGAGGAGTTGATGTTTTCTAACAGGGTGCTGAGCCAGTGCACGCTGGCAGCCCCACACACTGGAGCTGTGCAGTGCCCGTGAGCAGCTCTGCAGACCCCTGGGTGCGCCCGGAGGAGAGGTGCCAGCTTCCAGCTGATGATGGGATCCGCTCCCGGGCTTTTAGATCTAGTGATCCCTGAATGGAGAAGGGAAGGTAACCCAATCTACTTAGCCAAAAAAACCAGGGCAGGATGGGCTTGCAGTGCTGTCCTGAGACAAGCAAGCTGACAGGGAAGAGGCAGGAGAGGAAAACTTCAGCGGAGGGAGAACGTGTCCTCAGTGAAACGTCCCTTATGGAGGGGCTTTGTGCTGGAGGCTGTGGTGGTGACAGAGGTCACCCTGGGGTAGCACGGGGGCCGTCGCTGCAGCACGGGAAAGCCCAGCTGAGTGTGCCTGTGCCAGCGTGTCCCTTGACGCTGTGGGGATGCTGGGTGCCGGGGTGAGGGTGAGCACCTCTGTCGCGCAGCCGTCCCGCTCTGAACGGAGCTGATGTTTTAGCGCATGACACTTCTGACGGGGAGTGTGAAGGAACTGGGAGGTGTTTTCAGCGGCTCTCGTTGTCTGCGATGGGGACCGCGTGGCCAGTAGCGGCTGGCTCTGGCTGGAGACACGGGCTCACTGGTGCACGGCTGCTGTCTGCAAAGCGCTGACGTGAGAGCCTTGGTCTCTAACCTGCAGATCAGATCGAACCCCGATGGGAGCTGGTAGGGAAGATGCGTGGCTTAGGATCTAGCTGAGGTGACAGCCAAAGACACCGTAGGTACAGGGTGCTCAGCCTGCTTTGAAATGGACTTGGCAAGCTCTGGACAGTGATTTTTGTGGAAGAGGAGGCTGGAGAAAGCTCTTGCATTACATCCAGGACAGCCACTGAAACCAGCATGGGCAGACAGCGGCAGAGCCCATGTGGGTTTGCAGGAACAGCGTTGTATCAGCTAAAGGCTTTGTGTGCGTTGCTCCAGCGTGGTGGGTTTACACCGTGTCAGCGCTTTGCAGCGTGTTGCTGTGTCCTTTTTGATCCTCTCTGAATAGCCCAAAGGCAGATTCACTCTGTGTAAGCACTGCCTTTAGCTCTGCCTGTGCAGCCGTGCTAACCCTGCCCGCAGCTTTGTTTTTGGATTTCCTGTGAATATTAACTGATCCAAAAAAACCTCCAAACCCATACAGTTAGATTGGTGAGTCTTCCATCCCCAGCTTCTGCTGGTTCCTTGTTTAATACACAAGAACTCTTAGTGCCCAGTGAACCTGCAGGTGCAATAAGAGGCACTGCGTTTAGTGTGCCTGCCCAGCACTTGGACTTCTTTATGCCTTTGTTTAATGACTGTGTGATGAGTCCTATCTCACAAATTGCTGTGTTTTTTTGCGCACTGAAGGCTTTAGAGGGCTCCTGTTTGTTTTTGCAGGGAGCATCACTTTCATCTGAAGAGGTCTCTGGGACAGGTTGAAGGGCTCTGCACTTTTTTTTTGGTAATCTTGTAAGAGACTAACATATCCAACGTGTTCTGATGAGATACACCGATAGTGTCTTCCTGCTGCTCCCGGTATTTCTTGTGTTCAGGGCGTGCTCAGCGTGTTTCATGTCAGGATTTTTACCACAGATTGTTAGGGATCTAGAGGAACTCCCTGTATGGTGCTTTCCAAATCAAGCAGATTTTCCTCGTGTGAAGTGGGTAGTTAATTTTCCTCTGAGATGACATTCCTGCTTGCTCAGAGGAGCTTTCTGGGAATACTTTGCTGTTTCCATGCAACAACAAATTTTTCTTCACTGGCATGCATTCACTGTGGATTTTCTCATTGGAAATGCATGTATATAACTTCTTATTTGCATATTTCTCATCAACAGCTAAATTCCATTGCTTTCTAACTCTCTTTTGCTTGTTTTTACAGATAAACTGTGTGACTTTCCCCCACCCTGACGTAATGCCAGAGCAGCAGTTGCTGAAACCTTCAGAATGGAGCTACTGTGATTATTTCTGGGTAAGTAGGCAGCCAGCCACATGCCATATTGCAGCTCTTGAGCTTCCGAAAAAGTGGAACAAACAGCTTGATTTGTGGTACAAGGTAAAGGAGAATTTGGGCTGGAATGCAGTGCATTAGGGAAGCACCAGGGAGGCTGAGGATGCCAGCCAAGATTAGGTGGAAACCATCTAACCAGTCTGAGATGTGGGCAATTAGCAGGAGAGTGCCCAGAAAGGCAAGGTCAGATGTCAGGAGGTGGTTTTGGTCAGGACATGGGGAGGATATAAGACAAACTACACTTCTCAAAATACCTCAGCCAAAAAGGGCTGTGCAGCAGGAGGGGGGATAGCAAGGTGGCCGACAGCAAATATTGTGTCAGTGTTTCCCAGAGCATGAGAGCTATGGATGCATGAGGGAGCTGGGGGTATCACATTTAAAACAAGCAGATAGTTAAACTTTGTGTTAAATTGTACAACTTGCTCCCATGGGATATTTTGGAGGCCAGATGATAAATGGCTTTTTGTACAGGATGAGGTTTGTGACAGAGAGGCCCATTAGTAGCTCTTAAATTGAGTAGTTTTAATGCAGCCTTCAGCATGGGAAGTCTCCAGTGGCTGTGTTTCCGTGTGTGCCCTCTCATGCTTAGCTCTGCTTTCAGAATCCGGAATCAGATTAAAATGATCCCGTAGTCCTTCAACACTGGACCTGATAAAAAAAATCTTCCACTGGAAAATGGAAAACTGAGTTTTGGAGGGCAGAGGGAATATTACCTCAGCAGTGAAGGTTTTATGGATTTCATATGTGTTTTCAGTTATCGGTTATTGAAGCATTTCCTTTTTTTTTTTTTTTTTTTTTTTTTTTTTTTAAAAAAAAAGGTGTCACAAAAAAGTTGGAGGCACAGCAGCACTTCTCCTTGTGCCTGCTCAGCGTTGGTGTGAGGACTAATGAGGACTAATGGCAGTGACTTGCTAAAATGCACTGACGTACTTGCTGATGGTCACATTGCCAAACCATCAAAGTTTCTTCAGTTTCATCTTGTCTTCTGATCCCAACGAGTGTCGTAGTTCAGCCCCGATCGGGACCAATGAGCAATAAATCAGAAATGGTGTATAGGCTTATTTTTCACATGTTTCTTACAGAATTTGCTGCCCTGTTTGATTCTTTCCATTTAGGCTCGGGCACTCCTTGGCTCCTTGGATTTGGTCACATTTTGCTCTCCGTGAAACTCCACTTAAAGCTGCCTTTCTTCTCCAAACTTTTATCCTCCCTTAACTCCACTCCCAGGACTTTCCTCTTGCTCAGCCGTTATAAAATCCGTGGTCTGCCCATGACTTGCCTTCTCCTTCAATCAACTCCCGTCCTCCCAGTGTCTCAGGCTGGTAGTGCCCAGCTGCCTGATTCTCGTGCTTTGATTAATGGGGCATTTCTCTCTGTGCAAATGTGCGGCACCCAGGGTATTGGAGCAAAACCTGTGGTCCTTAGGGAAGAGGGTGGGAAATGAAATTCTGAACTAGGGAAAAACAAAGATAGGAGAGAGAGAGAACAGAGAGAAGTCATTGTAGCAACCCTAAAATCAGTGTTGGGCAAGGGGTGAAAAGGGCTATGTAGGCAACAAACAGTCAAAGATGGGATGTGTGGCCGTAATCTGTTGAACAAGTTGCTGGTTTACCCTGCTTTACAGCAGATCTGTGGAAAATGGCTCTATTTGTCTGAGTGCCAATCAGGGTTGAACTTGCCAGTCTGTTAAAGGTCATTTAGGGCTGCGTTACCCCTGGAAGGAGCAACTCTCCTCTCCCTCAGCAGGTCCCCTCTGCAGGCTCCAGGATCCCTTCTCTTTGCAGGGCTGAGCGGTGAGGGCTCACGTTTGCCGGAGCCAGCCCAGGGGCGTTATCAGGTGTGAAAGGCCGTGGGCAGCAGGCAAGGCAAGACTGCAGCTTTGGCCACAGCGTAGTCTTATGCTAGCTAAAGATAACTGTAAAACTTTTTTTTTTTTTTTTTTTATAAAAAAGGGAATAAGAGCAGGGGGAAAGAGAAAGTGTTCTGTTCCTCTGAGAGGGGCTGAGGTGCTGTGACCATCAGGTGTTACCAGAGGGCTGTTCAGACGCCACTGCTGCCTGCTGCTCGGACTGCTTGGGCAGTTGCCGCTGGGAGCTGCATTTCTGTGGTTTTGATCCTCATATCTTTTTGTTGAACTTCCTTTTTCCTTCCAGGCCGATAAGAAGGATTCGCAAGGGAACAATACAGTGTCAGGATTTGAAATTCTTCTTCAGAAGCAACTGAAAGGGAAACAAATGCAGAAAGAAATGGCAGAGTTTGTTCGAGAAAGGTAATTAGCACTTTGCTGTCAAATTAACTACTTATGGCAGTATTTATCTTTCCTGATTTAAATATTCCTTCAGTACATTAATGACATAGCATAAACTGTGTAAAAGATATGCTACCAATTCTTTAAGAACTTTTAATATTTCTTTAATGTCCATCCACACTTTCCAGTCTTCCCCAGGTCTCACTTGTCTCTCCTGCTGTGCCTGTCTGAGTCCTATTGCACGCAGGCTGGCTGTTTAGATAGAGGGAACCAAGAAGGTTTTAAGCTGCAGATTCAAGGAAAAAACACGGACATGGAAAAAAACAGAGTAGAGATGATATTTAGAAAGAAAGGAGAAGCAACTTGTTGACATGGAGCATAGGCATAGTTTCCTAGGGAAACATAAAAAGAAATGTCACTTGGGACTTAAGCTGATTGTGGAGCTAAATTACAGATACAGATATTTAGAGTGAACCCAAGTGATAAAGGCAGACATTGCTACCAGAAAAGGCCAGAATGCTAGTCATGGTCTGTTGCCCTCCTGACATGGGAAGTGCACTGAGCACCAAACAAGCAGCTGATAGATGCTCAGTTCAAGCCCATGCACAGGAGCTGATGTGACATCATTAGTCATAACCAGCGTCACTATTATTTGAAATCGCTTGTTATGTGTCCAGGCTAATGTAAATCATCTGGAGGATGACTCTCAAAACCTGAGAACAGCCCATAGGAAGCCAGCAGTATTTACTCCCAGGAGGAGCACAGAGCATGCTGATGGACATTGTCTCCTGGAGGCAGTTGCAGCAGATGAAGGAGCTGCTGTCCTCTGTTACTGCCTCTGTGCTGGTGCTTGCTGCTCGGTTGGTATTGTCTTCCTGCACCGCTGCTGCGGACAGAGCGTGGCTGTGCCGATAGGAATCGGTAGTGGTGGAAGCAATGAATGGGCCAACAAACAAATACCTGTGTTGGCATTAGGGGGGCAGTGCAATTGGGCAGAACTTGCAGATAGTTGCTTTCATTTGTCGTTTGTTTTCTTTCTCCTCTCATCTTTTTTTCCAGCAGTGGAGAAATGCAAAGTATCGTACAGGCAATAAAGATGGTCAGATACAGGAGGTGCAGAGTGCCCAGCATCCACGTGTGGTTCCTGATGTCTTTGATGTAAGATGGTCCAAGAGACAGTTTCCTCTATGATCCCTGAAAAAAGTGTGACCAGAGGATGCAGACAGAAGAAAGGATTGACTGGCAAAGGAATACAGTTGAGAAATGGTCTAACTGTCGTAGTTCAGCCCCGATCAGGACCAGACTACGCAGTCTCTCTCTTCCTACAGAAGCTACCACCTTAGGCCCCCCTTCACTAAAAAAACCCAACACTTACTAAGCTAGAAGATGAGAAGGCACGCAGAATTGTGATAGCCGTGGCCAGGGAAAAGAAGAGGAAAGCTGCTCCAAAGAAAGTAATATGAAATTTGAGAGAAACAAAGGAAAGCAGCATTCAAGAAGGAGAGAAAGTTGGTGTGAAATGATTGAGAGCAAGGAGAGAGCAGCTCTGACACTGGGAAGAGGCATGTTGGTGTCCTCAGCAGAGGAAAAAGTAGGCATGTTATAGATTAAAAGATAGAAAAGATTAACTGTGTGCTAGAAACAAAGAAGGTTTGGAATTCACTGTGAAGAGGATCTAGATGAGATTTATAAAAAGATGAATATATTTTTCTTCTGTTTGGAACAAATGATCTAGGATTGCTCTATGAGGAAAAGGAGGAGGATGTTGAGCTGGAGAGGTTACTCAGGGAAATGAGAGCTCAGGCCTTCAGGGGAACCTTTACATTCTGAGCTAAGAGGGAAGGAGTACTGATAAGATTTTCTTGATGACCATCAAGTGGCTTGGGGAATACAAGACCATGCTTAACAAGGGGTTTTCCTGTCCAGAAGCATTTTCTTGATCTGTACAACCAGCCTTCTGGGGGTGAGGTTCAGGCAGGTAGTAAAAATATCTTTAAATAGGAAGCTGGGACTGGGATGAGACACACTGCCCAGATTTCAAATGAAATAACTACAAGTAGCTGAAATTTAGTTTATCAAGTAGATGCTTTTAGAGGAGCTATTTGTAAATTGCAATCTTAAACTGAGCAATTATGTGTTCTGTTCTTATTGACAAAGGTAGGGTTATAACACAGCCTTTGAATGTTAATAAGACAGACCTCAAGAAAGAGAGGAAAATAATTAGTAAATTGATTGAACTGAAGATCAAAGATGTAGGTGTGAAAGAAGGAAAGACTTACTTTAAGTCAAAAGTGAAATTATGGTCCAGCATTTGCATTTGAGTAAGCACTGCAAAACAGCCAAGAAAATCTACAGACTGCCCTGAATAGTATCAGTCTCTCCAAGTAGTGTTTTTATTAGCAAAGAACACTGTCTTAGGCTTTTGACCACTTGCTTTTTAATTAGCTGGCTATGCTTAGAAAAATTAAAATAAATCACAGATTATTTAGCTACATGTAGAGAAACACAAGCAGGAGAATGGCTGTAGTGATTCCGCTGGAGGTCTGTCTAGCCTGCAGACTTTCGTCTGACTATGGCAGTATTGAGTGTGTAAGAGGAAAAGAACATGAGAGGCTGTCCTCCCAGCTTCCAAGAACCACAGGTTTGGGGATTTCCAGAGCCAGAGTTTGCCTTAGGTCTGCCATGCTCAGCAAATACTTGTAAACATCTTCCACTGTTTGTCTGATCCTTTTGAGTCTTTTTATATTTTCCCACTGCAAGCATTTGTAGCAGACTTCTGCAATTTATGCATTACAGGAAAAGTAATTATGCTTCTGTTTGATAATTTAATTGTTGCCGCCTAGTCTGGAGAAATAGCGTGAAAAAACTCATAGGCACTGTGTCTTCATGCAGTGACAGTTGTTTAGATGTCTGTCGGATATTCTCCATCCCCTTTTCTCCATGTTCCTCGTGTTGTCTTCATCTATTTAGCTCCTTCTTGCATGGAAGTCACATCAGATCATCTGTGTAGCTCTCTAGTTTTCCTTCATCCATTATAATGTGGTATGACTGAAACTATTTGAGTGTGTGCACACAAAGTACTTTATTTTTTAAAAAAGAGCGTAAGAGAGCAGGGAATAAACATTCAAAGAGCAACTACAGCTAATAAAGTCAGGACAGTGTGGGTCAAAATGCACTTATAGTCTGTAATGCTTCTGACTACACAGGGAGTGAAATTCTGAAAGTTTTCAAACAAGTTAGTGGAAACAAGAAACTTGGGATTTTTGTGTTGTGAAGCTGGAGTAACTGTGAAACAGCTGAGGAGTTTTCTGGAGGTAGGCTCACAAGGCTCAGGAGTCTCTGGGTACTGATGTGTTGGTGTTTCACTGTCGCCACAATTCAGAGTTTGCAGTTTATACCAGCCAGGGCCAGGAGGTTTTGGGGGTTTTTTGTTTGGTTGGTTTTTTTCCCTTTTTGAGATATATTTTCATGTTGGTTTTTAGCCTCTTTTGAGGTGTTCAAAGTGTTTTGATCACAGATGATGACAGGATACCAGACTGGGGTGGAACAATTTATGTCTTGCAATCGGGAGACTTAAGCAATAACCAATTCACTTATTTATTGTTATTTTTTATAGTTATTCCTCCTTGCCAAGCCAGTCTGCCCTGTTAGTAGTGCCATTCACCTGCAGTACAAGTAACACTTGAAATCTCAGAGCCTGAGCCAAAGCTGAAACTGGTGAGGATGGCTTCCATTGAAGCCAGTGGCTTTGCATCTAGGGTACCATGCTTAGGACAGGCACTGATGGCAGCAGGCATGGTGTGTCTTATGGGTCGTTGTGAAAATCATGGCCTCAGCCAGCTGCATCCTACAGAGTGACATCCAGATCGTGTTTTCAGCAGCCCAGAATACTGGATCCCCTCTTAGCTGGCTCAGGGGATCCCTTTTGTCTCAAATGTGCCACATCTATCAGTGCTTGCTCAATTAGCTACTGCGAATGGGTGTGCAAAAAATATCCCACCTTAGTTCTTCTCACTGGAAGCCGATGGATTTCAAACCAGGTTTTCCCCTGCTTGTACACAGTTAGCACAGAATCAGGAGTTGCTTCACCTGGGTGCCTCTCAGCTCTCTTGGATGTGCTCTGTCAAGCAAGCAGGTTTGAAAACCAGCAAATAGCCAGTTGTTTGCCCTAGTTGGGATCATGTGTACCTTGCAAATGTTTCACTAGGAGAAGAATTCAGGGGAGCCAGGGATGGGTTTCGGGCATGATGCCTGTCACCTCTGAACTGGCAGCTGCTCCTTCCCTCCCTGCTGTGCAACCAGCATTTACCCTTCTGCCCTTGCTCACCAGTCACACTTACTCTTCTCCCTGTAGCCATTCCCATCGTCGTTGTGTGCCAGGAGAGCTTCCCTCTTGTACATCTCCGCCACTGGCAAGCTCAGATCCTGTTCGTGGTGCGGTGCTGCTGAGCGGAGAGAGGGACAGGGCGATGGGTGGGATGGGTGAAGGGCAGGGGCTGCACCAGCGCGTGTCGGTGACAGAGGCCCCTACCACATCTTCACCAGCTTTGTGTCTGCAACGGGGAGCAGGAAGCGTCCGGTGTCCCTAGGCACAGTGCAGTCCAGCCCCCCAGACCTCATTTGGATTTCTCCTGTGTGGCTGCATTCCTTCATCTTCGCTTCGAGGATGTGTGACCTCACATTCAGCAGCAGGCTGAAACACGTGCTTCTCAAGTGAGCTCGATTTGCAGACGATCCATGTTGCACACTAGAAACACTTTGTCCTTGTTATGTGGTCTCCAGAACGGTAGCTTTTCCTTCTAATTTTATCACACATACTGTCTTGCATATATCCCTGCTCTTGCCATTGCATTTTTAGCATATGGAGGGGAGAGATGGATCTTGAAACTGGTGCTGCCAAGCCTTGGAGACTGAAAGGAAAATTCCTGTAGCAAGATATGTTAAAAAGCAGAGAATTTCTTTAAATTATGTGTGTGGGTTTCTGCCTTAAAGCTTACTTACTGCTGTCTTTTTATTTTCTCTCTGTGTGTGTGTGAGTGTAGGATAAAGATTGAGGAGGAATATGCTAAGAACCTGTCCAAACTGTCTCAGAATTCCTTGGCTGCTCAGGAAGAAGGGTAAGTGTGTCTCTGACTTTTGCAGAAGAGAAGAATTTTAACATAAAAGGTGTTCCTCCCACACAGGTACATGTATTTTTCCTGAGCTCTCCCATTGAGTAGAGGTTTATTTAGTTTGGCATCCTGGGTGTGTTGGGGAAGATAAATATTCCAAAGCAATTCTATCTTTTGAAGATGTTCATGATAAAGCTTTAGGAGTATCTGTATAAAACCTTGCATTTCCAATAATGTCTTTATGTTATCCTTGATCTAGCCAGCGCTAGTTCCTTTAGGGATTAGCGTGTATAAGTACTAAATTACTTTGAATATGGAAGATTATATGGAATATATATTGGTGATAGTAGATCCGTAAGGTCAGGCCAGTAGAGTTGGAGCAGCATAGATAGAGGGAGGAAAAAGAAGCCTCTTCTCATCTTGCGTCTGGCCCTCCAAGAAGGGCAGCAGGTTGTCCCTTATTTACAGCGTGTTCACACTTTGGAAGTTAGTCTGAAGTGCGTTACTTAATACCTTCTTAATAGATTTTAATTCTTCAGATAATAATGAAAAGACATCACTCCTGAAGGATTAGAAGTTGTTAGCTCTATCTGTTCCAACACAAACCATCTAAGCACTGAAAGCCAAGGTGGAAATGGCTGTCCTCACCCTAGTTCTGACACAGTGTGTTTCTGCCAGCAGTGAAGCTCCTCAAGGTGTTTGCCCAGCTTCCAGTTGGCAAGGACAGAAATTGCAAGAGGTTAACTGGGCTGTTACTTCTCTAAGCATCTGCATTGACAATGGTTTCTGTTCTTCTTTTTCCTTTAGGGGTGGCTGTTAACTTGCTCCTAGCAAAGCTAAAACCACTTTCTTCCACATCCTCCCTCCACTTTCTCCTACCCCCAATAGGTGAAGGGGGGGATGCCTGAAAAAATGAAGGGGAAGGAAACTAGGGGAGAGCCAGTGGAAAGAGAGGGAATGAGGACCGAAGCATAAAAAATATTGAAGCAGGGAACTGAAGGGGGACATGGAGCAGAGTGCAGGGAGCTAAGAACACTGCCTCATGGTGCTCTGCCTGGAGAGGTGGTAAGATGAGGGAATGGAAGGTGCTGTGGTGGCCAAATTGGCTAGGACTGGGAAGAGGCTAGTGAGAAGATCCTTGTTATTGGTGGGGCCCAGGAAAGGGAAAAAAAAGTGCAGGAGGAAGAGCAGACAACAGGAGGATTTGAAGGAGCCAAAAGTGAGACTGCAGCTTAGCACACCCTTGCCAGGGTCTTCCTCTCATTTCTGTGAAGATGTGAGTTGGGGGACTCTCTGTGAACTGCTTTGTGAGCACACCAGTTACCACTGGTGGTTTCATGCTCCACAAAGGATTTTCCAGCTTTGCTGTCCAGCAGTCTATGGAATTGACACAATATATGGGCTGTCCTTCCTGGGTCCTCTGCCCTCCTCTGGTGGTGAGAAGACCTACCATCATGTATGTGAGAAGGACACAAGAGTGATGAGATGGGACCGATTTGTGGTATTGCGATGGTTTTATCCAAGTTTCTGTGAGTAGTGCTGCTGCATGTGCACAGAAGGTGATAAAATCCATGGTCATTTAAGTCATCGTGGTTGGAGAGATGCAGAAGACGCTTAGGAGGCTGAAATGCCTTATATATTTAAATAGATCAGATAAAATAGTACCAGTGAGAACTGGATAGTGAGAGGGGACCTCAGGGTGGGATTAGGGAAGGATGACTTGGGAGCACTTACGTAGGTGAAACAGTCTCAGGTTGTTAGCTGTGATGAACACCATACGTGAGGACTCAACTCAGTGGAGCAACCTCAGAGATTACAGGTCATAATTTTGAAATTGCAGATGACAGGCAATTTTTCAGGTTACCAGGAAGGAACAAATATTACTATCTTTGAAAAGGGGGTGGGGGAGAGAGAGAAGGGGCTTTATATAACCTGTGCAAAGTGGTAGAATAAACCATCAAGCTTTCTAGAAGCACTCAGCGGAAAACAAAGGTTATGAGCAATTATTATGGATGCATACAGAACAGTGTCAAACCAACCTAAATTTCTCGGGTGATGGAGTAACAGAAGTCAACGTTATAGCTCTTAATTTAGTATAGCTTTTTGCAGTGGGAGATTTTTGTAGGCTGACAAGAGAAGTGTGGCCTAAATAAAGCCTAACGTGCAAAACTAGGTAAGAAATCATACCCACTACTTACAAAAAGTAAAGTCCAGAAAGTAGCTATGGAATGAGATCCTGTAAGGTTTGTCTCAAGTCCAGATTTTTTTTGATGTTTTCATTAATGGCTTAAAATAAATAATGGGTTTACTGTAATCAGAGATGAGACAAATGTAGAAGGGACAGTGTGGACAATTTGAAGAAAAGATTGCAACTCAGAATTATTTGGTTAAACTGGAGAAATGAACTGAAAAAAATTAAGATGCATTTCAATGAGGACAAAGTAAAAGGTTTTATACTTTCACAGGATGTGAAAGATACAGTTACATAATGGTTTGTGGGAGAAGGATCTGGCTGTAGTGAATCACAAGCTTATTCATCAACAACTTCACGCTGTCGTCTAAAAAAGCAGTCCTGCTGAGATATGGAGAAGAAAGAGCATCTGATACGAAATAATCTGTTACCAGTTTAGCAACTGGAAGACCTCTGCTGGAAGATGGTGTAGTTTTGTTTGTGACACATTAGGAGGAATCTAGGCTGTTGGAGAGGGTCTAGAGGAACCTAAACTGCTGTTGTCTAGACAATAATTTGTCTGAAGGAAAAAGACCTGGTTATTTTCAAATACTGAAAGGCTTCTCTGAGGAGAAGTAGAGCAATCTGTTTGCCAAAGGTAGGGTGTAAAGTAGAGGAGGTAATGGGAAAACAACCTTGGTCAAGATTAATTTAAAGGATTAGAAAAGAAAAACTTTGTTATAGTAAGGATAAGACTGAACTCTCTTGCTTATGGAGACTCTGTTACATCTCTGTAACTGGAGATTGTTACGAATGGTGTTTTCAAAGATGTGCTACATACAATGCAAATACAATTCTGCCTTAGTCACAGAGATCAGTTATCTTCTCAGATTTCTGCTATCACTTTTCCGTGATTTTGCTGAGCATGATCTGACACAAAGCATTGTGCCTTATCTGTCTGACAAATCTCACTGGGAGGATGTGCAGAGGACATTGATCATTGTTACTGTGTGTTTCAGCACACTAGGAGAGGCTTGGGCTCAGCTAAAGAAGAGTCTAGCTGATGAAGCAGAAGTTCATCTCAAATTTTCCTCTAAGGTAAATGGTTCTTCCTTTTGCAAAGATTTTTGCCCTGTAATTTATGCAGATCTCCCTTCAGTGCTTGTTAGTGGGGAAAATACACATGCGTATGGTACAAATTCAAAAGAATTAGTAAGTTGGTGAGCAAACTTACTGAAACTCTGTTCATTCTTCCTGCCAAAATCATAATATATTTAATCTACCTGAGGAGTAAGTTAAAACGCATCTAGCCTTAATTTTTTTTTATAAAAAAGAAGGAAAACTGATTCTAGAGGTTATTCACCTAGGACGCTAAGTTCCAGCCTGTTCAAGTAAATTTACCTAGAGCTCATACAGATTACTTCTGTAGAGGAAGAAATAAAAAAATATTTGGCTTCTTAACAAGAATCTACTGTATCTGTCTGGAAGGAAGAGAAACAAGACTCTGACTTCTTTGTATTGTTAGTGTTTCTGAAAAGCGTACTGGGAACTTATTTCATGTTATTTTTGGATCTTCTCTCAAGTGATGCCCAAGGAGATTTCTTGTACAAATTAAGGTATTTATCTGTTTTTTTCCACCACATGTGACATAGTCTTGCATCCTGTTACATTATGTTAACCTCTGTGGGTGATCAAGTTCAATACAGTGGCAGATATCTCGGCACAACAGCCATGTTCTGGAGGAAAATTATAGCTCTGCATGGTTTGTAAGCGATTATGCAGAGGTTACTCAGGCAACCAGCCGCTGCCTTGGTAACCCGCTGCTCTGCTTCAAACTTCTACTTCAGGGCTGTAATTAGTGAAATACTTTTTGCTCCCCGTTGTCCTCCCGTATTGTTTTCCAAGAGGAAGAAATGCACCCTGGAGTGGTGTGTGCATGTAGGGGCTCTTTCATTATTTTACTTTTCCTCAAGCCCTGCACAGGAACTCCTGTAGCATCTGCTGAACTATCCCCACTGTTCTCATGCGTGCTTTGGGAGTTTCTAGTTCTGACTTCGTTTTATCAACAGAATATGTTTTTAAACATATTGATTATTGCTGTTCCTTTCAGAGAAGTTATTCTTAGAAATAGTAATTATATTTCTCATTGATAGTTAAACGAAACCAGTCAGTGCTGGCACAGTCAGTACAGTGCAGAGCTCACCAAGAATATTCAAACATAAGCACCAGCCATGAAGACACTGAACAACTTCAGTGACAACCTTCATGGCACTATTACACTGGGGGTCATGAACAGATCAGAGTGACAGCACTCTCATGGCACTTGGGACATAAAATATTATTACACTACTGATGCCTGTACAGACTGGCATGGCAGCTGCAGATACGTGCACAGGAGGAATCCTTCAAGAAGGCTGTCATGGCATGTCAATACCTCTTCTCCAGATATTTGATTATCCCTCACTGAGCTCCAGGAGGCGAGTTCTGCTGGAAGGCAAGATGTGTGTGTGTTGTACTAGTTGAGGTCAAGGTGGGCTGCTGTGTTACCAGCCATTCTGGAAATGGGGCTGATGGAGCAAAGGAATTGTGAAATCAGAGGAATTTTTGAAATGTAGTTTCTGACAGTTCAACTGTGTGGTTTCTCCAGCATCTAATTCGGTGGTTTCTTGCCACTACTTAGTTTCAACTAAATACTCAGACTTCTCTTTAGGCTTGCTTATAGTAGACAGAAATAAATAAAACATGCCCTTATTGGATCTCTTTTCACTATACAAGAAATGCAGACATGTCACTGTGGTCCACTGACTCACCTTATTGCAGTCAGGGTTAGCTGCTTTAGTTTGTGTGCTTTTCTTTTTTTTTTTTTTTCAAAACAAGTTTCATCAGTTAGGCCAGAATCAGAGCACCTGAAGTGGTGCTCTGGGTATTACCTGCAATTTGATCTTATGTGTAAGAAGAGAGACATGATTTAATGGGGAGAGAGGAAGACGATTTCTGTCCTTTTGCTCCCCTCAATAAATAATGCCCTTAACAGAGCTCTCCTGCAAAGAGCAGAGTTTTGCAGTAGCTTCACTCAGAGCTCTCTTGGGGAAGAGAAATGTTGCTGTATGACATTGCCTTTGGTTGCTGTATGTGTATTGTTTCTTCTCTGTCCTGAGCTCTGCTCAGCAGAAGAGCCAGGAATCATTGCCTGGCTCCTCATTATTGCCATTTCTTCCTTTGTTTTCACTACCAGCTTCAGAGCGAGGTAGAGAAACCCCTGCTCAACTTCAGAGAGAACTTTAAAAAAGACATGAAGAAGTGTGACCACCATATCGCAGATTTACGGAAGCAACTGGCCAGCCGCTACGCAGCAGTTGAAAAGGTGGGAGCAGAGAACAAACTGGGGAGTTCAGGAGATTGGGAGTTTGGACAGAAAAGCAGCTGCCTCGTGAAAAGTTTCTGTTCTGCCACAGAGGACCACAAAGGTTTCTGCTGAATGCTTTGTGCTGTTAGTTACGCTTTGCTGAGTCGCAGACGTGGTGTGCTGCTTAGCTGAGATTTGGGAAACTGGGGGCTACAGGCAGGGCTAACACGTTACTGCTAAACTGGCTTTTTGTTTCATCCTCCCCTTCCTGATCTGGGACAACATATTTCTAATACATTTGATGAAAATACTCCTTTCTCACGTGCATGCAGAATTAGCATCTATTGCCCTCAAATTTTAAAAAAACCTTACCTTAGACTAGCAGCAGGGTGAGGCCAAAGGCTCGCCTGGCTCAGTATCTTTTTGTGCTGTGGCCAAAAGCAGGTGGCCGGGGAGGCAACTCGAACCTGGGATGGCAAGTCACAAACCCTCTCCTGGTTCCAATTTATGTACCTCACAGCAAACATCCTCACCTGAAAAACCCAAATAGCAGCCCATAGTATCAGGGGCTATTTTAACATGAACATTCAGCAGCTGAGGTTTAGGGAGAGTTGTACCCACAAAAAGTGCTTTCTTAGCAGCAGCTGGCAGAAGACAAGATGCTTATGCCAGATTGTATCCTCACTCGGTTTGCTCTTGCATGTAAGCTGGAAAGGAAAATACCGTGCTCTGTCAACCCAGAAGATTGTTTGAGCTTTCGTTGAAGATGACAGTGCACGTGAGAAAGTTTGCCCGGGGCCGGAATTGTTGCAGGATACACAGGGTTATCAGACTGTGTGTATGCAGGGAACGCATTTTTCTGCAAAACAACGAGTTCTTCACAGTCATATCAGCAAAGAAACACAGCCCTCAGTAGGGATATTGACAAGAATGTGTTAGAATAGCCTGGAGAAGAAGGAATAAAAAAAGGGAAAAGCCGTGTCTGCAGTGTGGCTGGTGGAGCAGACAGCTTCTCACCAGATTGCTTTCCTGCAGCTCCCTCTTGCGACCTGCTGAGCCACGCACAGGGTTTTTAAAACATTGAAAAAAATTCCAATAATGGCTCAGAGCATTGTAACTTGCAGGCTGGTGTGACTGTAGAAAACCGCAAGGTGCTAACAAAATATAATCATCCCAATTTAGATTTAAATGCTATAACTGAATAAAGAACAAATGTGACCTATTTTATAACAAGTCTGTGCAAAGCAAGTTATATTTATTTTATGTGTTTAGGCAACCTCAGCAAATGAGGTGACAGCATGCATATGTGGTAATGATGTTTATTTATTAAGACACTTACTAATTTGCCTGTATGAGTTCAGTAATGATCTGATAAATCAGGTTTTAAAACCATGAAGAACCTTGAAGAAAAGTAATTTAAAATCAGTTGTAACCAGGTCTCAGGTTCTTCATTTTTACAGTATGAATTGCTGTTATGAACCTGAATTAGTTTTTCTGAAATAAGTCTAAAAGTTCATATTGTAGTTTCTTATAAGTGTTTATTCAATCCAGAAGGTACTTAAAAATAAATTTTGTAAGATACTTGAAATTCTTTCAACAATTTAAATCCTAAGAAAAGCAAATGGAAGAGGTGTCTTGGTGATACTAGTTAAGAAGCTGCAGCTCTCCTTTCTTCTAGAAATAGTGAGAAAGTTACTGAGAAACATGGAAGTCTGATGATGCCTTTTGTATTATGCCTTTCTAAGAACATGTGAAGAGTTCAGATGCTTTTGTGATTTGTTGGTGACAAATTCTATATGGTGGCAGGACGCTTCTTTGAAAACCACATGGTGTCCCAAGAAGTTGAATCCAAGTTAGGACCCAGTTTTATGCAGACTCTCTGGCTTGTTACTGACAAATACTCATGTGAAGGAGTCATAGATGGCTGAAAGCAACTAGCAGCTCTTTTCCTCTAAAACATCTGACTCTTCTTTAATTACTCCAAGGCCCGGAAAGCCTTGACAGAGAGGCAGAAGGATCTGGAAATGAAAACACAGCAGCTAGAGGTAAAGCTCAGCAACAAGACAGAAGAGGAAATTAAGAAGGCAAGAAGGAAGTCCACTCAGGCAGGTGAGTATCTGTGTTTGTCAGCGATGGGGGCGAGTGCAGCCTCACAGATGGCAAACAAGATGGGATGCAACTGCCCATCCAGCTGCATGTTTCTTGTTTTTTAATATTGTAGCTACAAAGTCAAAGTGAACCATACTACAAATCTGTTTGGTATCAAATCTTCTGAAGAAACAAGCCCAGTTTTTCCAAATGAGATGCCACAAAATGATTATTTTGATAATTGAGGTGAGAACAAGAAAAGGAGGATGAATTGTTCTTTTGTTTTGTGAAAGGGTGCTGAAATAACTGAATATTTGTGAAACTTTCAAAGTCAAATTCAAAGAAGTTCAGCTGAGGATGTTTCTTCCTTAAATTGTAGTTCCTTCCTTGGTTCTTTCCTAAATCACAGGCACCCATAAGTATGTGGGTGCCTATTGTACTTCTTATTACTGTTGTTTTCCTTGAAAGTGAACTTTTGGGGTTTTTTTCCACTTATACTCAGTGATAAAAATTACTTCTGTTCAAGAGATACTGAGGATATAGTACTGTGTGCTGTACTGTGCTGAGGACATAGCTACTTGTTGTGACCTATGCGTGTTTTAGTGAGGCTCAGACCACTTCTATAGGATCCATCAGGAGCTGTCTTTCTTGAGATCTGCAAATCTGATACGTACAGCTCTGTTGGTACTATTGCTGAAATAATGTTTTAACTAGGACTTCCCTGTGTCATCCCTTTATAGATCCATTCCTTGGCAGAGCGGTCCTTCATAGTTCTGAGGCTTTTAAAACCTCAGGATAGCCTGTCTGCGTTTTGAGGAGACTGCAAAGAGTCATTCACAGTGCCGAGCTTTAAGCCCTGTATCCTGATTTCTTTGTAGAATTTGGTTGCCACACCAAGTTCTAAGTCCATGAGAAACTTCCAGATGCATTTGCTTCTTTAGCACTTGTTTGCTCTATGGAGTCCTGTTTTTAAAGCTTGATGCATCCCCAGTTTATGTATAAAAACCTTTTTGCGCCAAAAAGAACAGGATGAACTTCATCAGGACCTAAGCATCAAACCGTTAGCAAGAGCATAACTGAACCTCATTTAAAGAAGAAAGAGAATTTACTAGCTAGGAAGCAGTAATCTCTGAGGCATGCCTTGCAGATTTTCCACCCATCTTTCCTTCTGTCCTGCAAGAAGGAAAAAATTGAAATAATCGCAGCTTACTGTGCTACTGCTCTGAACATTGGAGGAAGACGGAGCTCGACTGGAATTATGCATCTTCAGAGAGAGAATGCATGAGTGTGCGACTGGGTTGAGATTGCAAATAGGCATCCCTCAAATCTCGGACAGCCTGAGCCTGATGCCTTGTTCCCAATTTAAACAGGTCTTAGAATGCAGTCTCACCTACAGAGAGCTACTCTGCAGCTCAGTAACTCATTATTATTGATTTCACGTTGTAATTATTTTATTTTTCAGATATGACTTTCTGTCTATGACTTTTTTTTTTAATTGAAGTAACTTGCTTTCATAGTTCTGGGCATTTTGTAAAATATTACTTAATATTCATATTTTCCTTTTAAAGTCTTGTCTTTCACCTTCAGTTGTTCTCACCCCAATTGCCTGATCTTTTACCACAGATCAAGTTGTTGAAATTTTGTTGCATCTAACAAATAACCTTCACCTCCACTGGGACTGACCTTCAAGCCTTCTGGGTCTGTCTGCAAAACTTGAACTGCAATTTGCTTCTCATCTCCATAATACTGGCTGGAGAAGACTAATGTGTTGCTATCTTGAACTTTTCAGGAGACGACTTGATGCGGTGCGTGGATCTTTACAATCAAGCCCAGTCCAAGTGGTTTGAGGAAATGGTGACCACCACGCTGGTATGTTACTCTGTGTAGCATCTTACGTGTATAACATTGCAAACTTGTGCTAGCGTACAGCATTCATTACTCATAGCTACTTACACTGCAAAGCAGTGGGAAAAATTAGGTGATAAATCTATTGTATGTCCCATTCTCAGTTCTAAGAAAAACTCATCTTAATAGCAGAAGGAAGAAATAATTGTTTCTTTGCAGAAGGCATTAAACCACTTTAGGGCTGCTTAGGCGCTAGAGCGCTGGAATTGTCCCCGGGAAGGATGAAGTAATGCACAAGGAAGACACGGAAAAAGATGCGATAAATCACTGAATCCATTTATACATTAATGGGTTTTTGTATTCTGTGATGTTACAATTTCTTCATGAGAATTGCCAGCTCAGAAGAGGCATGCTTTAATTGCCTATTGTTCTGCTTCTCTGAAGATAAGGCAGCTCACAGTATTCACCCTAAGGAGGTGTACCTTTGGGGTTAGTCACCAAGATGCCAAGATAACAGCTTTGATGTGCTGTGTTCCTTGAAATACCTATACTTTGGCTTTAGGGCTCCTCCCTCATGTCATTCCTTAGAGGCTTTCTGGGCAACAGCCAATTACTTTCAAAAGTGGGAAATAGAAATCTCTTTTGTGTGTATTTTTCTCATTGGGCAAACACAAAACTGTAAACTCCTGGTATAAGCACAGTAATAAATTGCTCAGCATTTGGAAGTGTATCAGAGCAATATTTAAACTGCAGTAAATAAATAAAGGCAGATGGGTGAGTGGAAAACCAAGAGGCAAATATCTTCCCAAAAGCAGAATAAGAGAAAAAAAAAAAAAGGCTGTTCCTATGCATAAGGGATCTGATTCTCCTCTCACCTTCACTGGTGGTTTCTCACTGATGCAACTGACACTGACCATCAGTGCCACTCTGTCCAGATACAGCCAGGTGTATGGTAGCTTCATGTTTGTTCATGGAGAAGTACAACTCAGAAGTGCTCTAGCAGACAGCTAAAGAGGGAAGTCATAGCCTGCAGGCTGCACAGCAGGCTTGTCAGTTGTGAAACTGACTGAGATCGACTCCAAAGTGTGACCCTGGGGTAGTATCACACTGGCAAACTTTTGTGTGTCATCCTTTCTTTGGGCTTTCAAGCTCAGCTTCCAAGAAAAATATGGACTTGGGATTTTTTTTCTGTGTGTGTGTCCAGGAGCTTGAGAGACTAGAAGTTGAAAGGGTGGAGATGATTCGGCAGCATCTTTGCCAGTATACACAGCTACGGCATGAGACAGACATGTTCAACCAAAGCGTAAGTCTGCTTTTTGATCGGTCCCTTTGGTCTTTACTGCACTTTGGCTGAGCAGAATGATCCCTGTCCGCATCTGACTGACTTGTGAAGGAGATGTGAAGAGGGTACGTGGTCAGCTTGTTAGTTTGCAGCAGTACTGTACTGGCACCCTACAGTTCTGCTCCTCCAAGACTCTCTGATTCTGCTTACATTTCATTCTGCTGGATCACAGGGTTTTTGCTGGGGGAGACACAATGAATTGAATTACATTTGGCCAGCGTGAGCCATTATTAGCTCCCTGAGCATGATGCACTGCTCCTTGAGGTCATCTGTTCTTGCAAGGAAGATGGTAGATAGTTTCACTGTTGGGGGATGAAGTATGCATATATTTTCATGTTAAAAAACAGACTACTTTTCAAATATTAAAATAGGTGGATGTATAGATGTATACCAACCTCAGTACATATTGTATTTGGTGTAATGTACAGATTGTAGGACAGGCATCAGAGACCAACTGGCTAATGCCTGGCTTAGGAAGCCTGTCTCTGCTTGATGATAACAGTCTTCTCTCTTCCCGCTACGAGGCTTCACACTCAGATCCGGCTGTTGTCCACCAAGTCTCATGTACATGCAATTCTCACTTGTCTGCAAATGCAATGTAGGCGTGCCCATAGCTGCTCTATGCTTCAGAGCAATGACTGTCTGTTTGAAATGCACCATTGACATTTTGATTCTTGTTTTCTTTGTTTTAGACAGTAGAGCTCGTGGATCAGTTGCTTCGAAAAGTGGATCCTGCCAAAGACAGGGAACTGTGGGTAAAAGAACACAAAACTGGAGATATCCGACCTGTGGACATGGAAATATAGACTGATGTATAGTTGTATGTGATGAGTCCACTGAATTAACCAGGCTAATGTTTGTTTTTTAAGGGTCAGAAGAACATAGGGAAAAGGTTGTTCCACTACCAGACACCTTGTAATTTATGCCTGTATGGGCTCTCTGTGTTACATTTAGTCATTCAAATGGTCCTCATTGTGCTAAGCCTTAAGCACCAGACATTCCAGGGTGAAGAAACCGGATGTGTGCTTCCCACCAGAGGTTCCCAATTGCACGCAGCTTCCAGAAGAAATCTGCTTTCTGGTACAGAGAGAACTCTGTTCTTCAGTGACTTTGTGCTACATCCCTTGCATGACTATCTCTATGTAGTATGTTAGAACAACCATGCAGTGAGCCAGCAAGTAGATAACTGTTTGAACATGATGCAGGAGGCAAGGAAGTCCTGATCATGAATCCCAGGTCTGTCACTGACTGCTTTCATGGCCATAGGCAAGTGAATTAACTTTTCTGGCTTCCCCATCTAGAAAATATGCATATCTCGCAGCAATGTTGTGCGAATACATTTGTTTCATATAACACAGTTTCCCACCATGGCAGTGAAGTGATGTCCTTTCTCCCAAAATCTATGGAGAAGACTCCTGTTCTTCCTGTTTTATACTCCCTCTCAGGGATATATAAACCTATTAGCATCATGATTTCTGTTCTAGGCCAATCAATAAGGTTGAAAGTGTTACCATCACCGTTATTTATCAGGAAAGACTTGGTGGTGCTCTACCTACCTCATTAGCTGAGTGCCCTCAGTGACAGAAAGAGGTTATATACCAAGGAATGAATGAGATGTTCAAAACCTTCCCTGCTTATACAAGATGTTTTCTCACAGAATCTCCTTAAAGACAGTCCTCTACCATTTTATTTGGGATCCAGGTTTGAATTTCATTTGTTGGTTCCTTCAGGTGAATATCACAGCCTTTAGGTATCTTTAATTTGTCCAGTTAAATTATGGGGATTAGCTTTTTAGAGCCTGATTTTCAAAGGTGCCATGAACCTGTGATGCTAGATTGCATTCAATGTAGATGTAGGTGCCCAGCACTTCACGATCAGATTCTTAACCTTACATTTTTTCCTTTGTTACCTTTACCACAAACTACTAAAAATTTGACGTTGATCTTGGCACATAGTATTATCTAGTGTGGAGACTGGTTTTGAAAAGGTATTAATTTTCTTCTCCTGCTGTTATTTCTGATTGATTATTCAGTATTGCTGTTAATATATTTTTCAGCATTTCGTACAATGCCAAGATTCTTAAGATTCTTGCTTTAGATTCAGCAGAAACCTTGATTCTCACCACTGTGGCCTTTATTCAACTGTGTTGTTATCTGCAATTTCCCAAACCGTACCATTTCATTTGATGCACAGTTATGTTCCACTTTATCTCATTGTTACTACCCTTTTTCCCCAGCACCAAAATTGCTTCCTTCTTTTCTTCTACAGCTGTTCTAGGTCTTTGTTCACCAGCGTCAAAGTGCTGTGATTAGATCATTGAGAATTAATATTCCCCTTTACAAATAGAAACTGAGACACAGAGAAGTCTTATCTGAAACACATTTTTAATATTGCTGCAGTGATTATTCTTCTGATTTGTTTTTTCAAACTGAATTCTCTTGCATGTTTTCTGTTGCTCCCTTTTTCTCAGCCATCTCTTTACCAGTATAGGTTCATTCCTGTCTTGCAAATGCCTCCACAACCCACCAGTAATGACACTGCTGTGTCATTAACCTTCATAAGCCTTTGCACGTTGGCAGGTGCAATGCCATGACCACTGCACGCTCAGGATCAGTTCCTGGTGTGACACCTCTTGTACTGCACTTCCATTAGACGCTTCTGAATTTGTGACTACTATTTTATTCTCAGTGTTGGAAGCATCCAGCACGCTGCTACGTGAGTCTCTCCCAAGTTCCTGCAAAGACGGTTGCAATACAAATGAAACATGGCTTTCCTAAGCATCACGTAGTCCTTGAGCTCAGTTAGAGCACATACACTTCCTTCAGCTCCTCTTCTGATGCTCAAGTAGGGGAGTTTCATGACAACCTCTCTTCTTCAGTCTTCCTGTTGATTCATGCTGTGTCCTATTAATTTTTTTTGCATACTAATGCATACTTTTCCTATGTCTACCATGCACTTTGAAGGACAGGCACTTTTTTTTTTTTAAAAAAAACTATAGATGCAGGGTGAGCTTTAAAAACTTTGATGGCCAAAAGTAACTGGAGTATGTAAGAGCTGCATCTCAGGTTGACCCTTGTATTCTAAGCTGTATTGTAAATTAAAATGAGCAATCTTGACGACACCTCACCACGTTCTTGTTTTGATAGCAAAACCAAGCTAGTTGTGCACTTTATGTAGTTTTCTCCTTAATAAATATCTGAAATAATCTGTTATCAATTAGACTTTATTTTTCCTTTTTCTTTAAAGATGTTTGTTATTTTATCTATTTTGGACTGGAAATACTGTCCATTAGCATAGATTTCTCTGAGGACTGAATGTATTTTGGTTCCTCTACTAAGGTGTGTTTAAGCTGCTCTCAATTCTCAGTTGCATTTTCTGGTAATTTTTTTCCCCTTTTGTTTTATTTCTAGACAGTTTTCCTTCCTCTGGTTTTTGGTCCATTTGAAGTGTTGCAGGAATGTGTGAGCTGCACAGAACAATAATTCTCTTGATGGAGTCTGTATCTCTTTTTCATGTCGATAATCTGAGGAGAGCACTTGTACCTGGCTGTTAATCTTTATCAGGCACAGCAAACTCTCACGCGGTGCTGCTCTGCAATGAGTGAGTTGCTTCCTCTACAACAAGACTTTCATCTGTATTCAGTAGAAGTGTTAGGGAAGTTTTGCTGTTGCTTGTAGACAATTTCCAGCTTACTTGCTGCAAAAGTTGATATTCCCTTGCGATATGACACTGCAGCCAGTGGGATCGGTGTTGCCTGGCTCGTTCACTTCTCTGGCTGATGAATCCTGGACAGTGCGATGCCTTACAAGTCTCCTGCCTTACAGGCTGGAGCCCCTGTACTTCTGAACAGACAGCATCTTCAAAGTAGGTAGTGGCATGTTTGAAGGAAAGCATGGATGCCTGTCCTCATGTTCATTCCTAACAAGGTAACTTCAGGAATTTCAGCATTGCTCTATTCATCTTCCATTGAGTTGCAAAAATACAGTTGAACGTACTCTTTCCTCATGCATTAACTCATCCCAAACAGCTCCTTCTCCAGAGCCAGATCACGCTTTGTGTTATGGTAAAATAGCATGTAAAAAGCACAATGATATTGTAATGTAACTGATTAACAGGAGTAGCGAAGTAAGTCTCTTGCCTCCATAGGTACTTAGCCTAAGGGTCATCTCGTTTTGTCTGGCAGGTAGGCACACACACTTGATGCAAGTTTTTACTATTTCAGTCGTTACAGGTGTCAGTCTCTTTTTGTTGAGTGACAGTGCTGTCTTACATCTTCATATGGCTCTCTGGCCACAGAGCAGAAGGTGAGCTTTTGTTTAGTACTGTTTGCTTTCACCCAAAGAGGTACAATTAGTTGGAATTTGCCTCTGGTGACTCTGCTTGCCTGGGTCTTTGCTGAAGCTATCTTTGTTTCAGGAGTCCTGCTGCTCCTGCGGTGCTCCCTCTTTGTCTAATGATGCTGTCACATACTTGTCTCGTACTGTCCAGCGTATGGCTCCCTGGTGATCTCTGCTTCAGCCAGAACATTTTGTCCCTATGTGAGCTCAAGGGCTGTGTGAATTCCTACGACTTTGAATCTGTTAGGTGTCCTGACTCTGGTGCCAGAGCTGGTGAGGTGCTTACCAGCTGTAACCTCAGCTGCCGTACAGTATGAGAACATCTTATCCACGATCAATACCAGCCCACCTATGTCTTCAAAGCAATCTTTTGGCACTCAGTAGAGAGTCCTTGTTGGAAGTCTTTCTCTAAGGTATTCTTTCAGCTTATTTCTTGACATAAGTCATTTTGGATCCAGTGCTGTTGGCTGATTCCTGTTGGAGTTACTGAGCTGAAAGTGATGAGTCCTTTACCACGCGGGCCAAGTGCACCCTTCCCCCATCACTGTCAAGATTCCAGTTGCTTTCACAGAGGCCAAATTCTCAGATTTCCAATCTCATCCAGATTCACTCTGTAACACTCTTACATCTGTAACTCGTGTTTGTTCATCACTTCTATGTGTTGAACATCATTTGAAAGACTTCAGTTGTTCCCTTACAGGAATGTTATTTTATTATTTGATACTGGGATCTTTAGAGATAGCTTTAATTTTTTTAAAAAAATGTTAAATATGTGACAGCAGCGAAAGTCGTATGGAAATCCCCGTTACGTTTGTAAAACACTTTTCCCCATCTGCAGCCCTGTCTAGCTGCTGTGGGGTAACTGTGCTCCCCCTCATTTTGCACAGTTACAGTAAACACTGAAATCAGTCTTCCTTTCATGCATAACGCAGCATGCAGACTTGTGCTCTGCTTCTCTTTACCCTTTATCTGTGCAGTTTTGTGTTGCAGAATTATCTGCTTTTTGCTTAACTGACAGCCCTATGCTGCAATGTCAGTGTGTGTAGCTGTCTTGTGACAGTGAACGGCAATCAGATCACCTCTTTTTTTTTAAGTTCTGTTTTGCTTTTTTCTAGTGGGAATTTTCTGTAAAGCATGCACAGGAGACTTTTACATGCTCAATAGCAGTTATAATTTCTCAGACTTTCTCAGAACCTCTTTAAGTTTGTCCCTGTTTTTAATGTCATTGTTTAAATATTTGCTGCAAGCTAGATTCTTTATGTAGAAATGTACACTTTTCATCTGCTCTTTGGAAGCGCTTGGCACTCTGAGGTTTCTTGGAACACAACAAGGAGCGTGTAAGTGATAAGAGACTTTGAAAATCAGGCTACCAAAAAGAAATGCACAAGCATTAGTCATTGAGTACATGTATAAGGTAAACATTAAGAAATGAGAACTGCAAATACTTAATGTATAAGACCTAGCTGCTATACACACAGTTCCCAGCAGCTCCATGAGTGACTCATTCAGGCTCTGATAGGAGCACAGCTCTGGAGCATGGGCCTACAGCTCACCTTCTGGTGCAGCTGTAAATACCTAAATCCAGAATTAAGTGAAAAAGTAGCTCTGCCCATCTATTTCTTCAGTCACACACAGGGAGAAAAAGAGCACTGCTTACCCAGGTGGGTCCTTCTCTATCAAGCACCTTAAGAAATCCAGACCAGCACCTTGAAGGTCCCCCTGGAATGAGTAGATGTAACTTCTTGGTGTGATCAATTGATTGTTTCCTTCTGAATTGAAAATGTATTTGCTATTTTATAGTAGCTAGTGTGCTCTTTTGCACTAGTGCAGCCAGATGGGTCTGTTCCCAGAGATGGCGGTCAGAGTCTGGTGTCTTCAAGGCAGTCCTGGCTGCACTTATATTTCTGCTTTGCGAGAACTAGGTCTTCAAAAGACAGTGTCAAAAAGGTAGTTTTCAAAATAATGAATTTTCCTGATCACAGACCTTTCTGGAAAGTTTGTAGGCTTTTTGCTCTGTGGCCATTCCTCCTGTACGCGTGCAGTGGTAAGGAAAGGCTGACGGATGTCTTCTGCACAGCAGAGGTGTCTGACATTTTACCAGAGGAGCTTGCTGGTCACGTTTAACTTAACCAGGTGGGCAATAGTCACAAGCAGATTCAAATTAAAACCAGACACATAGGGCAGGAAAACACTGAGCTGTCCCAGTGGCGTTTGAGCTTCTCGACACGAGGCTCTTGTCTCCCTCAGACCCTGACGGACCCAGGCTCGTCACTCCAAATTCTGCTAAGCACATGAAAATCAGTGACAAAATGTTCCCTCGTGTCTATTACTTGATACAGGGCTCTCCAACTAACGCCTGGTTGTGCCAGCAGGAGACTGGTATGTGGCACTGCCACACTGGTGACTACACAATGGGTTTTGGCATTTGGCAGCGCTGTGATGTCCTGCGCCCTTGCACTGAACAGGCTGTAAATCAGACGGAGACACATCGACCCTGGCATGCAGGTGTTCTCCAGGAGCTGAGAGCACAGCCTTTCTGTTGCATAATGGTGATGAAGTCTTTCCTGTTAGCAAATCCTCATCTTTTCCTGAGAAGCACTATTGTATAAATAATATTAATTACTTTGTCTGATCTTACTCATTTAAATGTGCATCTTTCAATTCTTATTTTTTCCCCTTTACTGTTACTGTAGCTAACCCTCCATCACTGAGATACACTAATTTTCAGGATCTTTTCTTTAATTTTGAATTTTCATAGAACATCTCTGTTGCTTTAACGTGCTGGCCAAACTTCATGCTTTTGGATATTTTCTGAGAGTGGTAAGCGTATGTTTTTTGGAGAGGTTATTTTGGTTTTTGTTTTGGATTTTTCTTATCAGCCACTGGGTTTGGAAGTGCAATGACTCCTTTTTGTGCTGGTCACCATTTAGTTTTTTTCTTTCTGGACATTTTTTCTGAAGGGACCAACACAGCACAATTTGACTTAAATTTCTAATCCCATGTGTTCCTCAAGGCAGAAACCTTTCGTGCCTAATTATGCATCTGATTCTTAGAATTGTACATGGATAAAATATTTCATAGACCAATAAAGAATAAGTCTTAGGTTAACTGCATAATAATTACAGAAAAAATATATAAATTTGAAACACTCAAATTTAATTCCCTCAACTTACATTAAGTTGAACTATTTCAGGTGCGTCATAAGAGACAAACTCAGTGAATATTCAGAACAAAAGCTTTTTAGCTGCTGTATTCAGGTTCAGTGAGTGGACAAGACTATAATCTTGAATATATGCAGTCTTTCAGGGCTACTGATTTAACAAGTAACTGAGTAATAGCTTGTATCACAACCCTACTAAAATTCTGCTAGTAGTTCCCCTTGAAGTGCCTCTTTAAATTATATCTGCTACAAGCATATAAAATACACAGATTCACCCTACAAATTTCCAAAACTCAGGAGCAGCCAGTGTGCACAGATCTGTGCAGGATTCTCAACCCTCCTTCCTTGCTCTGCACTGTGCACTCTTCTAGGGCATCCACATATCCAGTAGACCTGCCTTTGTCTCACTGATCATTTACTGTCCAGCACAGTTATCCTAAATTCTCTGTGCTGAAAATGGAGTAGGAAATGTCAGACTTACCAGCAACTGCACTGAAAGTCTAAAAGCTAGATTGTTCTACAGCTGAATAGTGATTTTGGGGATCTCACATCTGCATGACATGACAATCTTAGTCATTTGAGTTTGGGAACGCTTGACCTGAAATCCCTTGTTCCTTTGGAGTTTTTTGATGTAATGGCTGAGATTTTCAGAATAGCCTAAGGAGTTTGGATGCCCATTTACCACTCTCTTACTCCAGCAGGTCAAAAGCACTTTTTAGACACAGCATCCTCTATCCATTATGAAAAAAGCAGGTACAAGACCAGCAGCCCAAGACAGTGGGAAAAATCCACCACAGGGTTTTGTAGACATTCTAACAGCAGGGATTCAAAGGCGGGCCAGATCACCAGTCATACACTAAACCAGAGTTTTCTACTAAAAGTTGCTTATTTGGTCTTTTTTGTGTAACTTTTGCTAAATACTTCTAAATTTGTAGGAAAGTTGTCTTTTGCCAGTACTAATGACTTATTTTTAAAGATGTTTAACCAAAATTTTATAACTTTGCATAAATTTTGGCTGAATAGACCCCTTTAAATAGTTTATATATCGTGCAGCCTCTGGGTAACTAGTAAATCTTGGATCATTGTGCAAATTATAGGATGGCATTTGTTCCATAAGGATACATGAAGGAATCACTTACTGAACTTAAGAAGTTGAATGCAGAAAAGATTTAAGGGGCAGATCTTCAGCTTGGGTAAACTGGCAGAGTTCGGTGGAAGCTACTTGATGTCAGCTGTGGATCTTGTCCTTGATGTCAGCTGTGGATCTTGTCCTTCGGTGTTGAAGGCATTTCCTATACATAATTTTTCTGTCTTACTGTAAAACAATTTCATATGGTTAAACTGTATTTTCCTATATTGTTCTGCAAGTTTATATGCACCACAGTGCTCATCTCATCTCCTGTAAAATAAACTGTACAGAGACACATTGAGCATGGAATTGTCTTTACCCAGTTGCTTTTTCTTTTACCAAAGCCACACACCTTTTGAATGCAATATCATCAAAGAACACTTGGGGTGCCCTATGCACGTGTACTGCTTTGTTGATCCCAGCTTAACGCAGCTTGAATTTGCAATCACATCACTCAGGCGTAATCTACTTGCACTTATCCTTTTCAGATCTTTGCATGACATGCAGATGAGTACAGTCCCTAAAATTTCATTTGCAGTAGGAAATCAATTTAAGAAACACCTGTAGTTAAGTGGTTTTGATACTTAAACAAGCAGGCAAATTGAGGGTGATCAGTCTGAAAGCTGCCATGGAATGGGCATGCTTTAAATGATCTGCAGGTCTTCTACGCCCAGTCAGTCCTTTACCTGCAAGTTCCACATGCGTCTTGAAGCTTAGTTGAAAACACTGTTGTAAAATGTTTTGTTAATAAATTGTTCTGCTTTGAATATTTGAATTAACGTGCATGCTGTCAGGTTTTCTGACAAAGTCAAAATCAGCTTTGCCAAAATCCTGTCTAATCTAACAACTGTCTTCAGAAGAGATCAGCATGGGATGCTGCTACAGCAGCAGAGCTCGGAGCAAGCGGGTGTTGCAGTTCTGCCGAACACGAGCCCACCTTCCCAACAATGTGTCTTGGGGACCTTCAAGGTTATAGCATTGTCCACGTATCTCAGAAACTTCGGTGGAGCTTTCTTCTAAGAATTTGTGTTAAAATTCCTCCTGCTGGAGGGAGGGGGTGAGACACGTTGGGGTGGGTTTGCATGAGTTGGTTGAGTACAGTTCTGAGCAGCGTTTCAAACGCAAGGAGCTGGATCGCTGTGGTGAATTCCTGCTTTGCTTTTCGATGCTGAACCTGCTGGAAAGCCCTGGCGGGGTGCAGCGGGGGGGTGGGAGGGGTGGTGGTGTGGATTCTTTGGCTGTCTTGAAAAGCTGGACTTTTCCGAGAAGGGCGCTGGTGACTGGTAACTCCACTTAGGAATGGTCTTTCTGACCATTCAGAGCTGGGAGAGCTGCAGCTCTGGAAATGCTTCGGATGAGGTGCAGCTGTGAACACCACGTTGCCCAAGTTGCTGTTCCTGGGCGTGTGCCGCAGGTAGGACATGCATAGCCCTTTCCCAGGTCCCTTCGTGGGCAGATTCTGAACTGATGGCCCCATCAACAGGAAGAAAACCCAACAGGAGCCTGGGGAAAACGTGAGCTGACCCCTGTGACTCAAAGAAAAGTGCTTTCACCACCGTAGGTTTTGTTTGTACGGTTGGGGATGCCGCAGTGAACGCAGACTGCGCTGTGTCGTACAGAGTATTTCAGGATGGAGCATCTGCTGTGTTGGCTGCAGATACCACCGTGCATTTGTCCTCTGCTGTTGAAGCTAAGTGTTAATTTTTGATATGGTATAATCTAGTATGGTTTTGTGCTGTCATACAACTTGCAAAAAAAAAAATGCGGCATTTCAGGCATCCCCGTTTCGGGGTAACTTTGCTCTGCAATAAAAGCCGCATCGGTTGATTTCAGGAAAATCTTGTCTATTTTATTTATTTGTTGTTTCAAACAGGGACTTCCTGCAACCTGCATACACAGCAGGTGAATGTTTAATGTAACCTGTCAGCCTGGAAAGCCTTGCAACCTGTTAGACCCATCCAGAACTGCCCCTTTTGACACAAACCCAGTACTTTATCGCCTAAGGTGAAATGTCTGTGGAAATCTACCTTACAAAATGGCATTTCTGCAAGTTTTTCTCATATCCTCGTTCACACTGTCCCACAGTTCCTCATGAGTTCCTCAGATTTGCTCGCGTTTTGTGGTTAAAACAGGACATGCCCCAGCAAGCCCCTGCACTCTTCTGCTTCTGCCCCATGGGTGAACTCATCAGTCCTGTTAGGAGTACGTGCGTTTGTGCTTGAGCCGTGCCGATTTGATTCACGCTGGGGATCCAAAGAGTTCGGATTGAGAGGCTCCAACTCTTCTCATTCCAGACAAGAAACACACCAAGTGTCTGACAAAAGCAAAGTTAAAAGACCAGTCGTTGAGACAGATGGAGAAACAATCTAATGAGTAGCGTGATTAAATCTATCACGATAAAAACATCTGCTAAAAAACAACTGAAAACGAATCTGCAAGTGCTCCCTGACCACAGAGTAAACTGCTTCTAGGTGTTTGTTTTTAAAATAAAGGAGAAGATGTTATGTAAGGTGTAGCTTTTCCATGTAATTTTTCTCTTTAAGCACCTTGCTCCGCTTGCCAGTGCACTATCACCCGCCTGCAGTTCCAAGCTGTTTCTGCATCTTGCTGTGCAGTTTTTGGAATGCATATTTCACTCTGTTACACCAGGTGTCAGTGTGCCTCCCTTTTTGCCGTAGAGAGCTTCAGAGTAGGATATCTAGAGAACTGCCGCTGTGTCGCAAGATGTGTTACCAGGATTGGTGATGGACCATGTGCAGGCACAGACTCACCAGCACAGAAATCCATCACCTGGGCCATAAATGTGAAAGCTGCCTGCTTTTTAAAATCTGGCTTTATTACCAATTGACTCATTCTTATCATAGAATCGCAGAACCATAGAATGGTTAGAGTTGGAAGGGAACCTCAAGGGTCATCCAGTCCAACCCCCCTGCAAGGAGCAGGGACATCTCCAACCAGATCAGGTTGCTCAGAGCCCCGGCCAACCTGGCCTTGAATGATTCCAGGGATGGGGCATCCACCACCTCTCTGGGCATCCTGGGCCAGTGTTCTACCACCCTCACTGTAAAACATTTTTTCCTAATATCTAATCTGACTCTCCCTCTCTCTATTTTAAAACCGGTACCCCTCATCCTATTACAACAGGCCCTACAGAAGAGTTTCTCCCCATCTTTCCTGCAGCCCCCTTTAGGCACTGGAAGGCCACTATAAGGTCTCCCTGGAGCCTCCTCTTCTCCAGGCTGAACAGCCCCAGCTCCCTCAGCCTGTCCTTATTGCTCATTGCCTCAATGTATTCCAATTTGGAAGAGTACAAGGAAAGAGGAGATGCCAGGCCATGTCCTGTGCCTGTGATGTGCCATGTGCCATATTTCTAACTAATGGCATTGTTTTCTTTGTATGTGACCTTGATGTATGGTCAGCAGAGGACACCACGCCATCTGTAGCCACACCACATACCTTACTTCCATCATTACTGCTTAACCCTACTCTGGAGCCTTTGATGGGATTTCAGGGAAACGCCTTGCACGTCAACATTCTTCTAGGACAGAGCAGTGCTGGTGCATCACAAGATGCCTTGCTCAAGGAGCAGGGCATAACGTGCAGCTAGAAAGAAGTGATGCTGAACCTTTATACCATGGGGAGCTGCAGTCTTGGAAGCACTGATGCACTCAGCATCTCGCCAGGTGGATGACAGGGTGCCAAGTTTGGAAAGGGATCACATAAGCCTCTACTGGACAGTTCTTTTCCCTAATATCACCCTACCGGGGTTCTCTAGGTCAGGTGAGGGCAGTTCAGTCCTATTGGTGCACTTAGGGGCCTCACAGACAGTGATCTGTTGGAGCTGTCTGCACCCTTGTTCACCACCGCACTGTACAAACACAAGAAGAGACAATTCTACTTTGCACGGCTTAGGGTGGACAGAGAAGCAGGTTACAGAAGGTCAGAGATGCTCGTCGTGATTTGCACTGCTCATGGAAAGATTCACACAAAACCACTGACTAGGAGCAGTTGTATGCTCTTCTGTGAGTCAGGTGAAGTTGTTAAATTTATTCTACAAGCTGAATGGGGCTGAAAGTGTTTTTGAACTCTCATCTCATTGTGATGCATGTCCTTCGTGGCACCCTTAAAAGCAAAGCTGTGTGCAATTGATTTAACTTAGCTCTTGTAATCTTTCCTGGTTTGCTACACAGGTGCCAGCTACCCTTTGGCTCACCTGGTTTCGTTAAACAGAATGGCAATTTCTGGTCAAGACAAAGTGACCCAAAGCATGCTGTCTGCACACCTTGCGCTGAACTAACCTCTCCCACGTGCAGGGTCAGCAATCAGGATCTTCTGTCTTGACTGAAACCACAGAAATACTGATGTCACATTTCTTACTCAGAGAAGCTTGCTTGTATAAATTACTGTCTTGGTCCTTATACAAATGAAAAACAAAATTTACAAACATGTACTAGTGAAGCAGTTATTGCAGGGACAAACAGTCCACCCTCACCTCACTGGTTAAAGCTGCATGCTGTGTTTGCACTCCCCCCCCCCAAGTCCCTGAAAGCAGACAATGAGACCATCTGATTCTGATTTTATTTTGATTTTCTATTTTATAAAAATAGGAAAAAAAAAAAAATAAAA
>WHYT01012867.1:118111-130135 GCA_009806455.1 Tetrax tetrax
TTTTTTTTTTGTTTTTTAAAAAAAAAAAAAAAAAAAAAAAAAAAAAAAAAAAAAAAGGTGGTTGTATTAATTCACTTCAGCATCGGAAAAAACCCAGAACATTGAGTGAGTCTCAGACATCCAGCCTTCCCAAGCTTCTCTCTTTCATAGGATTCAAGGAGGTAGTGTGACTCTGCCTTACTTCACTTCTATTTGTGCCTTAGGAAGTGAGCACATCAGACACGACAGAACCTGCACATCTTTCTTAATCTACAGGATTTATTCACTATTTTAAAAAATACAAACCAATATTATTGAGTCCAAGGCACAACTGACAGAGAGCTCCTCAGAGTGGGGTGTTTGTGCTTTACAATTTGAGCCTTTGAGGCACAGACCCTGGTATGTAAAAGCAAAATATTTAAACAAAGAATGTAAGTACACATTTATAATTAGCATATAGTTGACATCTCTGTCCATAGAAGGAGCCATGGCATCTGGAAGATTGTGCTTTATGTGTAGTAAAACAAAAATTTACAGCATATCTCACAGCAGGCTGTTAAGATTGTGTAAAGCTTATCTCTACAAATCAGACCAGTTATCACACATCTCATGAAAAAGCTCTGCTGAACCCCACAAGCTATTTGGAGCTTGAAATTCAATTATTTGTTATACAAGTTTTGATGGAAAGCAAAATCCCTGGCAAAGGCAACTGGAGAGCTGTGGGAGTCAGTTTTCAGTGTGGGCTGTCTCTAATGTGCTGAGCATGAATATCCCATCCTGTCTGACTTCACGGACAGGCTCAGCTGAGACCAAGCTCCGCAGGACCACGGGAGGACGGGCTTTCTCGTCGAGAGGGAAGAAGCCTTCAGCTCACACCAGTCTTGCTCATAGTGCAGTGAAAGTCTGGGGAGTAAAGGCAAGCAACTGATGGACAAAGAGCAAAATCCTGTTGCTAGGTCTACACAAGCATAAAATCCTGGACTAACGTTAAATTTTTTGTTGTCTGATGATTAATCTATGTGCAAATTGGATAAGTAATTTACACAAAGTACAACTCGCAAACAAAACCAAATTTTGACTGATCTGTCTCCTCCACCTCGTTTCGTCAGAGCAAGATGGTATTTCTTGTCCTTTCTCCCAACCCTTTCTGGCTTTCCAGTCCGTGCACTTGTAGGGCCCCTGGCAAGTTCTCGGTCACGTTCCAGGGACCTGCTGCAGTTTTCTCACCAGCTCCTCAGGCTGCAGTGTCCCTCCTGCAGCCCTGGGGCTCCACAAAGGGCAGAAGGAAAATTCCCAGAGGATATTTAGCTGCAGACCTGCACCTTCCTGGGAAAAAAGTCAGCTTTTTTCACTGACTCTACTTAAGTATTTGAGTTGTCTTGTAGACTGCTTAATATTTTGCTTAGAACAGAGAAGCTCGTCATAGTTCTGTAAAGATACATCACGTGCGGCCATCCAGATTTAGCAACTTCTGTACTTTAGTGATGTCATAAATAATGCTGTATTTTTAAGATGAAACTTGCTGATATATCTACTTACAAACATGCTTCCTGAAGGAATCCACGTGGTGAATGGTTTTTATCAGGCCTCCAAGGTCTGCTTATATAAAAAAGCTGATTTTTATAAACTGAAAGAGGCAAAAAGATCATACACATAGTAGAGAGGGGAAAATGCACCTAGCAGGGACTGCTGTTGAGGGCACAGAAAACTGGTTTCTTGACCACTTGAAATACTTTAAAACACAATTAAAAAGTAAACTATTTTACTGAGATACAGTAAAATCTTACCATTTTAACATTTTTAGCATTCAAGTAGAACACATTCTAAGCCACTTCAAGCTTTTCAATATCTTAAACAACATCTCTAGAAGAAATCAATCTTTTAAATTGGAGAAGACACAGTGAACAGATATGTGGTGTCTGGTGCTCCTAATGCGTGGTGGAGAAATCCACTGAGTAAAATGCTAAATAAACAGTGCACATTCTGGTAAAAAGCCTTTTAAAACGGCATATATATTTTAAAATAGATCAAATATTTACATTTTATTAATATTTCACTGAAATATACAACCTTGTACTGATTAAATAGGTTAAGTTCTTAACACTGATAGAAATGTAAAATACTTTTTGAGAAGTACCAGAAATGTTATAGCTGAAATGTATTCTTGACCTAGTGCTAATCAATGTGTTTACCTGTTCTTTGCAAGAAAATAGTATATCATAACTGGTAAAGTTTACATGTCTAAATGTTTGTAGACTGATAAATACTTTTCAAAAGCATTTGTAAGTTACGTAAGCTGCATAAACATTGAAGATACAGGCAGCTTCTCTCAAAAAAAGTGCCGCTTGCAGTTGAAAAGCTGACAGCTGGGGTGTAAGGACAACGCACAGCCGCCCCACGGGGAGATGTAGAGGCAGGGAAAGCCTAAGGGCAGCCACAGCACGGTGCCTGGTGGAGAGAAGATGCAGGGATGGAGCCCATGAGCAGCCCTGAAAATTATTTATTTGGCACATGGCGTTTTCACAGAATTGCTGACCGGTTGAGATGGGAAGGGCTTTCCAGAGGTCGCCTGGTCCAACCCCCTGCTCAAGTACGGCCACCTAGAGCCAGTTGCCCACGATCTCTTTCATATCTTTGCAGGCATTTAGATTAAAATAGTATGTTTGCCAGTAATGCACAGGAAAAGTTCGTAACAGATGCTATGTAACTAGCTGAAGGCTCAATAGTTACACATGTGTGTGCCTGGGGTACACATTTATATTGTGGATAAATATTGCCTGCTAATCTTTCCCCTGCCTTTTTCTTTTTTCCGTGCAGTATGCCAATTGGCTCACAGGCGCAAGTTTGGAGACTGGCTCATAGAATGTTAACAAGCAAACTCATAGATCTCTGGGGGAGCTGTGTGTGACAATTAAAGTTTCATCATAGTTCTCATTAAATGCTGGAAGAAGGATTTCACAGTATTCCTTTGGTGCTGTCCCAGTCCCGTGTCATTATCCATTCTGGGTCCCCTGGGAGGAAGGAGGAAGCAGCACTTAGCACTGATCTCTTTTGTCATTTGAGCCACAGGCCAGGCAAACCTGTAGAGGCATCAAAACATGTGGCTTGTGTCAAAAAAACAGCAAAACCAGAAATGAGCAAACAAAATTTGTATCAAAACATCTCCTTTGGGCGCTTTCAAAAGAAAAGCTTTTGGTCTTTCATTTCGTAATGACATTTCCAGCACTAAACTTTAAACAAGGATGCTCAAAAATGCAAGCAAAAGTTTGCTTTTTTGAGAAATATATATATATATATATCCTTCATTTTGCTTAAACAAAATGTCTCTGGTTTGGCCTGAAACTGGTTTGTTTTGTTTTGGGTTTTTTTTTTTTTTGAGATGGAGGAGGATTTCAGTCTGCAGAGAAGAGTCTTCTACAGACATCTCTCTATTTATGAAACACACCTGTGAGAGAGAAAAACAACTTCTCTGTTACGAGTAGCAAGGCAGCCAAGCATGGATGAAGCTGCGGGGACACAACGTGTGTGCCCAGAGCCTGCTCATTTCCACTGTACATCCCGCTCCCCTGCGTGCATTTCTTCAGCATCAGCTGAAGACTGAAGTTCCAGACTGGTCAACTCAAAGCATTTTTTTATCCACCAAACCTCTTCCCAGCCACAATGTTTAGCAATGTCCAGATCAATAATTTTCTCATATTAAGAAAATTGAGAAAATTGGGATATTAACTGTCTCCTCCGTGCATTGCACATCCCAGAGATCCATACAGTCTGGAGGTGAGAGGGGATCTTCCAAAACACCCTGGCTGTTGGAAGGTCCTGTCCTGATGGACGGCTTTCTAAATCTCGCTTTCCTCAAAGACTTCCTCGGTTGTCTCTCCAGTGGTGACCTCTCCTTCGCTGCTGTCTGACACGCTCACCCGTGGCTGGGACGGGAGGGCAGAGCCGGGCTCTGGGCTGAGGTCCGTCCTCACCTGCTGGAGCTGCACGCCCCAGGGCTCGCTGGCCTCCAGGCACAAGCGGTGTTTGCTGCCCACGTCCTGCTTTTTTCGTCTCTGTGAACATTTCCTGAGGTATTTTATGTTTTCCCCAAGAAAGCAGAGTTTACATCCAAAGGGATCTGCCAGCAGGAAGCGGGACCATTGCTTCTGGAGCTCTGCTTTCACCTGGGGGAAGAAGTAAACAGTCTGTCCACGGTGATGTCCTGTGACCATCCTGCATCCCTCTCACCCGAACGCTGGCTGTAAAACGAGAGGCACTGTGGAAGCGCTGAGCTTGCCACCCCTTCGGAGAGCACCTCGCACCCACCAAAGTCTTTGTCGGGTAGAAAGAGATTTGTTTGCTAAGTCAACCTTAAGAGGCCACCCTCTTCACTCTGACTTAGGAAAGTTTTTCCTAGCCCCTGAGTCATTGATACAGTGATGAAGTGAGGAGGAGGAATGCCCAGACACTGTGGGAATCAGGATCAGGAGTTATGGAGATCATGGAGGAGCAGGAACCAAGCAGTCCACAGATGTGTTTGGTAGGGACGCAAGAGACAGTGATCATAAATTGAAATAAATAGGGGAAGTTCTAACAGAATATATGGAAAAGAAATTTCCTTCTGAGTGCATTGAAACACTGGCACAGAGGACCAGAGAGGTGGTGGAACCTCTGTCCTTGGGGGGTTCAAAGCTCAGCTGAACAAAACCCCGAGCAACCTGCTCCGAGTTCAGTCTTCACTCCGCATTGGGCAGGAGGTTCGCTGTCTCTGCTGTCACCTCCTGCTAAGGGCCATCACTGATCCACCTAAATTCTGGCACGGGGCAAACTGAACCCCCAGCTGCCCCTCGAGGCACAGTGGGAGACAACTTACAGACACGGGATCCTCTCACATCAAGTTTAGCAGTGTTCTGAGCCCTGTGTGCATGAAATTAGTTTTTTCAACACGGTGCTGAGATGTTAAAGCACCCCAAATTTCGTTGCTCAACATGGACTTTAGGGGTAAATAAGAAAGGGTTTAGCCTGGTTAACATGGAGACTGGGATTTCAGCTGATTAAAGGAGCGGGGTTTCGGTGGCTGACCACGAGCCTCTACTGGTATTTCAGGAACTGCAGGACATCCGTACCCCCACAGTGCTACAGCTACAGTGGAAATTTCAGGTTTCAGACCTGTGAGAGCTCTTGCTGTTCCCTTCGTACAGAACAATTACACCAGTTCAAAAGAAGGCATGCACGCTCTTGAATAAACAGAGCTTGTCAGTGTGTTCACCCTTCTTGGTGTCATTAATATATTTTGCAAATCAACTGAAAACATTTATCAGCATCGTCTCTTACCTCTCCATTAGCGAAGCAATATAAAACCGCTACAAAAAAACCCTGTGAGAGAAAGACAGCAAGAGGAAAATGTTAGAGTGCACAGAAAATACCTGAAGATTTAAAGATATTAGCATTAAAGCCATAAGCATAAACAATAATTCTTAATTTTCAAAAAGGAAACTATCTGCCTGTATTTACTTCTTACTGAAGCACCCAGTAACTTGTTTCTGTATGGCGTCTCAGGAAACGTAGGGCATATTTGATGCAAATGCTAAAGAACATTTTGCTAATAGATAATATTGATTTTCCAAACTACTAATGTTATACTGTGGCTGCTGCTATTTCTAAACATGGTAAAACAAAAAAAAAAAATTAAAAAAAATGCAGCTTGGTGTCTCGTATTACCCAAGTGCTTGTCTGAATTTGTTGAGAGGGAGCTCATTTGAGTGCTTTTTAAAAGTTAATGATGCATTAAGTGATTAGTGCTAGTTTAAGGCTCAGCTGTATTAAGTGTTATGGCTATTTTGAATTGCCATTTTTTCCTTTGGAATTGATTTAAATAAACATACTTTTAAAAAAGTAGAGATAAAACTTGTTTTAAACCAGCCCCAAAACTACTCTTTCCATTTCCCCCCTCTCTGTCTGTATTTGATCTCAGATCAAAGCAGCCTACACGCACGCGTCAGCCTAACAGCTGAGATCACACGGCTGCCCAGATTTATTGCTGTTGGTTCAGGAAATGCACTTTTGGTGTGTTTAAACACATCTATGACAAGTTCTGATGAAGAAAAAATACTGGTGACTATCAGTCCCAAGGCAACGCTCACATCACAAAGTAAAAAGGTGTCAAAACTCTACATAATACAGCTGACATCATCCAATTGTTTTCATACTCATTTTTCCAGAAATATTTGTTTTTCTTAGACAAAAGCTTATAAAGAAATTCACACACACAGCAGCTTCAATGTTTTTATAGTATCCAGCAACAACCAATAGCATTTTAAGCCCTCTGTTAATTTTCTAGCAATCTTGAAAGGTTTGGAATCATTAGCTCCTTAAGCATATGTGCAGTAAGTGTGAAAAAGAAGAGTTCATCTGCCACATCGGTGGAGACGAGGACAGGAGAAATGGCAATCACAGTTACTTTTTCCATGTCTTTTATTTCTGCTATATTTCAAGCTTCACCTGGGTTATGGTAGTAAGATATAGGTAATTTTGACATGTCATTTATCAATGCAACTTTTAAATTATCCTCTGCATCTGAATTATTTCACAGAAATATGCAAAAAAAAAAAATCACAAAATATTGTGGTCAGAGTTTATAATAGATGATATTTTAGTATGGGAATAAATTTTAGTATAATAGTTATAGAAGACTCAGAAATCATGGAGAGAGGTTCTGATGGATAAATACAAATTCAATAGCTTAAAAAGCAGCTTTTTTTTTTTTTGAAGGATTGCTTCTGCACCTGGAGATTGCTTTTTTTTTTTTTTTTTTTGCATAGGAAGTCCATGAAATTGTTGCTACTGGGTAATTTTTTTGTGTTCTGAGCACGAGCTCAGAATTTGGTCTCGCGGGCACCGCAAGCAGAAACAGGATTCGAACGACACGGGGCTGTTAGGTCCTGTGACTGCCGAGCCTGACGGCACCCGCTGCCAGAAACGCAGAAACTCAGAGCGGAGCGGCGTTTGCGAGCACCAGTGGCACCTCTGCGCGGAACACGCGTTTGTAAATCCCTGGGTGAATTTCGTTCACTGCTGCTGCAAGATCAGAACTTGCAGCGGCAGGCAGAAAGCTGTAAAATCATACCAGAAGGTGGAAAATTCAGTTCATTATCCATGTTTGATGTTAATTGTGTATCCTGATTTCTTTAATGCTTCCTCATATTCCTTTTTTTTTTGCAATACATGGAACTTTATACTTAGTAACCTTTCCCATATGCCAACATGAAAGGATAGATGCATGTGTAAGCCTCACAATTATTCTTCAGTTATACTGACAATGGCAACATGATAAATTACCCATTAAATAACTGTTTTATCCACCAGAAATTAGTATTTTTTTTTCCTCTGGCTAACAGTTTGTATGCACCAGTGAGTCATGATGTTTAGATTGCTTCACTTTCTAAAGCAAAGCAGCATCATATCCACAGCAGAACTTGTATTTAGAATTTAATTTTGTGCTCCTTGAAAATGTTTGAGTTAAAGCCTCTAGATGAGATCCCAGAGGTAATTGTTTTTCTTTAACAAAACAGTTTAACTGCTTTTTAAAACTACTGAGAAGATTTACAGACTAAACAAATGTGATTGTGTACAGTTTATGTGCTTTTTGGCTAATCCCTTCACAAATAATGCTGTAGCTAAAAAAGAGAATCTGCAATAAACATTGTCTAAGATCTTTGGGTATTTTGAAAAGAAGTTTTGCTTCTAAAGCGTGCCGTGAAGCCGAGCGCGTGCACGTTCCTCTAAAAGGAATGGAGTTTGCATTTTCTAGCAGGGATGAGTAAGCCATCTTCTAGATCAGATTTCTTTACATGAGCCAGTAAATAATTTTTTTTCTCTTAAAATGATTCTGTGTTTCTTAAAATAACATCTGGTCTCTGCGGTCTCTCCAAGTAAGGATATGTCTAACTGAGGAACACGTGCTTCAACGCCATGTCAGCAGCCCCCGTTGGGCAGCGGCTCGGCATGGGCTCCCTTCTGCCTGCCTGGACATTTTTCCCCTCCAGCTGTAGTGGAAATGTTACATTAGAGCCCCCCAGAGCACCGGTGCATCTAGTTCCATCTCTGAAAACGTTCAAGGACAGGTTGGACAGGGCTCTGAGCAACCTGATCTGGTTGGAGATGTCCCTGCTCCTGGCAGGGGGGTTGGACTGGGTGGGTTTTAACGGTCTCTTCCCACCCAAACCATTCTGTGATTCTAAACATACAGGTTAAAAACAAGGATCACCTTAAATTGTGGGAAAAGTGCAATAATAACGTGGTGACTTTGTGCCAATAATGCCTCGTGATGACTTAATTAAAAGACACTCTTTGGGGAGGGGGGTGCACCCAGGTGCAGGTGCCGAGGCCTCTGAGCATCCCTTCCCCAGCCAGCTCTTCTAACCACTAAGCCACAGATTCAGATTCTCTTTCATCCTCCTCCCTTCTCAGCTCATTTTGCATCGTTAACACAGCTTTGGGCAGGAGAAAACGCTGCTGCGTAAGCGTTATTGGGCACTTCCCTGGAACAGATTAAACCACCCTCCAGCTGCAGCTTGTGTTATCCCAGTTTCCCGGGGGGTCTGCATGCTAATCAAGGGTCTAGTGTGCAAAAGTGGGCTTTTTTACCAGCACGTGTTCACTGAATTAACAGTGGATTTCTCTATTTCACTTCTGATGCAGTAAATGCTTTGTTGAATTTATACTTAAACCCATGGAAGAGACAGAAGCCCCCATCTGAGGTCCTCAAAAAAGCATCTCAGATGTTGTCTTTGATGCTTGTACGTGACGATGGAGGCCGAAAGTACGTAAGTGCCTGAAGTATGTAGCTATAGTTTTGGCATAAAAAAATGTCTTTGAGTTTTTCTCTAGGCTTGCATGGAAGTACCTCTGTTACAACCGCTGAACAGCAGACAACGCAGGTGAGCCATGGCCCTGACAAAGGTCTTGTACAAGACCTGTCTTCAACGTGCTTGCTCAAGGGCGTTAATCTGGTAGGTGTATCCAGAATGTGTCCTCCAGGCTGGCACCACACACAAAGCAGCTTCTGCTCATCCTTCACATGCTTCTCCCCACAGCAAGTGTTTTAACTCTGCTCAAGTTTTAAACAGAGCACTTGAATCCTGTTTTCAGAGCAGGGGTCTGTGATGAGCTGTCACCCATTACCACAGGACACGCTCTTTCTGAAGATGTCAGACTCCTTTTTTAGTCTGTGGGACTACCAGATCTTGAACACGTAAGTGTGTGAATTTATCTCATCGCAGTAATACTGTACTTAAAGACATTATAGGTTGGACCATAATATTAAATAAGAATACTGCATATCTGTGCTATCTATAGGTGAGCAACACATATATGTCAATCTATGACCCCTCAAAACAATACTTGCAAAACAGTACTTACATGAAATGAGCTCATTGTCAGCTGAATGAAAAGTCTTATATGTCTCGAAAGTCCTTCCACCTGTTCATCAGTGATGAAGGTAAATACAAATTCATGGATCCCCAACAAGGGAATCAGCACAAGTGTAGATCTTGCCAATCTGAAAAAAAAAAAATGTTTGATTATAGTTTTTTTTTTTTTCAACATCCTTCATGCAAAAATAAAAAAAATCAGCTACAAAGAAATTATTCCACAAATATTCCAACTCTGGAATGGCATTAGTAATTTTGTGATTTTGAGGACGAATTCTCAGAAACAAATTTTGGAGTACACCATCAGAAAAGTCTGTACAGGAGGGAAACTTGGCTTTGGGTTTAAGGTGAAAAGTTAGAGACAAGAAATTGAACAGGAAGGCCACTATCATCAAACTTATGCTGCTAGGTAACAGAAAAATATTTACATAGCTCGACATAAGCGATCTGTTAACAAGGTTCTTAGACCTTCCTGTCACTGCTGAAAACTCTGTAACTGCACAGGAATTTCTGCGGTACTGATGGCAACTGTCTACTTTTGAAAGAAATGCTACTAGAATAGTTTTTATGGAAGAGAATCTTCTTTAGCAGGTCTAGGAACATGGTTACATGGATGGAAGATAAGATCTCAAAAGAGAGTTCTGAGGAAGACTTGCAACGTGAGGAATAGCTTGAATCTCAAAGTTTAGCAAAATCATAAGCAGTAGAAAAGAGAATATAACACAAAATGTGAGGCAATGTTAAATACAGTCTGTGACTGTCATCACAACAATCTTCCTGGAGCAATGTGGAGAATAGAGCTGAGATCTTTTGGACCTTGAATGTTGAAGGAAAATGGAAATGTGGTTTTTGTTAGGGATTTAATATTGGAACTTAATAGGAAGTTGGTAGTGGAATTTCCATCCCCCTGCCCAGTCCTGTTAGACAATAAAATACTTCATCTTAGTAAGACAGGACTGTAGTAGCAGACAAGGATTCACAATGATTAAAGATGCTAAGAAATGAAAAGAACTGGGATGTGGAAATCAGTTAACAAATCCTCAGGTTTCCATTGATTTAAATGTATTTTCACTGCACCCTTCGCCCCTTGCGGAGCAGCCTGCCCTCCAAATTCCCACAAAGGGGGAAGGTGTTTGTGCAAAGGCCAACTTCAGGGCTTTATGTAAGATGTGATGTACCGTTCAGACTCTGACCAAGACAGCCCACACCAGATCTGCAAGCGTACAGGCTAAGGGCAATGTTCTCTTTTGGATTTACAAGATGACCAAGGACATTAAGTCAACAGTACCTGCATCTGTGAAAAAAAAGGTAAGATCAGAAATGCTAATGTCACTTAGGAATTTCCCACAAACCTTCTACACCTCGTTTTCTTTTGAGGAGCTTTTGTCACACTCAAGGAAAAAATACGTCACAGCTGTAGAGGCCAGAGGTGTGTGACAAGGATACCTAAGAGCAGAGACCTTACTGCATTGCAAACTCCTTGAGAAAATGCCAGAACACTCTGCACACAGGTGCCGGTCTGCCTTTACCTCTCAGATAAGAGAATGTTTGTGCAGCCTGTTTCCCCAGATGGCTTTCCTATCTCATATTCTGAATATCGGTTATACCTGGTGGTGGTAGGTACATGTGTAATCTGCAAGGGTAAACTGGCAGCTTTCAGATGTTGTGAGATAAAAAGGGCTAGGAGTTCATTATTTTTTACATACCTGTATTTGTAGTCATGAAAACTCATTTGCTGCGCTTTTAGTTTGGAAATCAGCATCCTGAGAATTTTTAAGAAGATGCCAAAGTTAACCTTGAAAGAAAATAATATGGGTTACTTACAATAAATGCTATGATACTGGTATTAAAGCTGTTAAAGAAATGTAGAATTGATATTAAACACTTGTAAAAGCTGTCACTGGATAAGCGGAATGCAGTTGTGGCGAGGTTGGAACAGAAGCAGGTTATCACCCCAGAGAGCACAGAGCAGCAGTGACAGACTCTGCCAGCATCAGCTCTCTCCAAATGAGGCAATTAACAGGGTTTAAATACCTTTAGGTCATACAACTCTTCAAACCCTGACAGGTAAGCAGGATGTGGTAAAGAACAGCAGTGACTGCAATTCTTCAGATAAAGAGGCCCTAGACAGCCAGGGAAATGCCCAGGGCTTCCTCTTTTATGAATAATTCACCCCTTTGTTAATTAAATTGTGCTGACTTGGCCAGACCAATCTGCAAGCATTTCTTTTCTAATGATGCCTGCAAATGCCTATGACATTAACTATTTCATTTCCACAAACCAGAAGCTCTATGCAAAAAAAAAAAGGTATTAAAGTTGCAAAGTTGAGAAACTTAGCATTGCCTTTTTCAGCCTGATTTACAGATACATTATGATACATGATCTTCCAGTACAAAATTACATTTCAATTTGAACACAGAGCCCTGCTTCTTCATTTTTTGTATAGATATTCAGGACTACTTTTCTTGTCTTCTTTTTGATGTGTAGGTATTACTCCTGGAACCCTAGTTCTTGTTCTGTGTAAAGAATCGAACACTTTTCATGCTGTTCTCCCCAAATGTGCACAGATGTATCTTTAAAACATCACAGGGTGGTAAGTGGATAATTATTCCCTTTCAAAAAAGCCCAACAACAA
>WHYT01012867.1:130155-173542 GCA_009806455.1 Tetrax tetrax
CCCACACAAATAAAGCCTAACTAGAGGGAGGTCCAAAGTGTAAGATCTCACTAGTTAGAGGTGCTTTGATTTGATTTTGCAGAGCAATTAACATCAACATAATGTTACTGAGAGTATCCTACTCTTTACTTTAACTAGAACTGGAAGTGCTGAACCCTTACCCCATCAGCTGTCTGGACATTCAGAAACAAAAACCAGAAGTTAGGAGCCAGTTGTGATATTTTGCCTAGCATTGTGTATGAACTTGGGGACAGAGAGAGTTGGAACGCAATTTTCTGAAGCAGCATTGAACCACGTTAAGCCCAGGATCATTCCTTTTCCTCAAGAAGCACTCTTGCGATTCACACATCTGTTACTGAAGTGCGCGTCTTGCAGACCGTGCTCTCCTTTTATTCTGCAGCAATAGTTCATCTTGTGGGCATCTCTTTGGACAAGTTACAGGAGATATAGATGTGCACACGTACAAGAGGGTGGTAAGTTATCTTTAAACGGATGAGTCTACTTATGGTCTTTCCTAACTTTTAAAATTTTACTTCTCTTTCCATATTTTTTTTTGTTTTTACAAATACAAAGAATTCATCATAGTCAATGCTGCAAGGTTCTTGAAAAGTAGAGCTAGCAAGAATTTTCCATCTCAACTTACTTCTGTATGGAAAATTGGGTTTATTCTAAAAATGATTTTCCATTATGAACTTCTGCTTTTCACAGAAAACACTTAAACTTCATTGAAAATTATTTCCATAACATTGAAGTATTTTTATGCTCAGTATCTCTCAGAAAATACAGAATTTTCACTAGAATATGGAAGGAAAATCGCAATCACAGAATGTTTGAGGTTGGCAAGGAGCTCTGGAGGTCACCTTGTCCAATCCTCCTGCTCAAGCAGGGTTACCTACAGCAGGTTTCCCAGACCATGTCCAGATGGCTTTTGCAACCTGTGCCAGTGCTTCTTTCAGTTTGGACCCACTGCCAGGTCCCATCACTGGCCAGCACTGAAAAGAGCCTGGCTCCATCCTCTTTGCACCTTCCCTTCAGATATGGATGAGATCCCCCGAAGCCTTCTCCAGGCTCTCTCAACTTTTCCTTATGGGAGAGATGCTCCAGTCCCTCTGTCTGGCTAACCAAATAACTTATTCCTCTAATCCTTTTGTGCCTTGCTGATTGTGAGAATATAAAGCATTCTGGACATGTGCCATAGTCCCACCTATCAAAATTCTGTGTTCATAATCATGTCCTCATGAGTTGTTTTAATCATGCTATTTCCATCTCTTCATTATCATAACATTTCAGGTGTACACTTTTTTTTTGCATTTAAGAAAAAAAAATAATAACTCAGTCTTGTCATGCTGTGCTGAATTTTTTTCATTAGGTGAATGTTTCCTCCTCATGACCATAATACTTCTTAATTCTTCTCTGCATCCTTGTTATTATAAAATCTTCCTCTAGAGATGATTTGGAGCTTTCTAGTAGTGCTCGCCACATGGTAGCACTCTCCTAAGTAACCTCCTCACTGAGAAAATGAGGGTAAAAATAAGACAAGTAAATATGAGAAGCAAAAGGCTCCATCTTTGATATAGATGGAGCTGTGCAGAATTCACTGCACAGATAAACAGCGGTGTTTTGAGAGGCTGACATTGAAATTTTTGTTGTTTGTAGATAGACAAAGGAAGCTATGCCCATCCACCCACAGTAAGAAACATCATTTACAGATTTTTGTCTCATATTTTCCAATCCAATAATTGGATTACACTTGGAGAAAGTGTCACGAAAGACATTCACACTTTTGCACAATATTAGGAACAGATAAAACAATTCTTACTGCAATGGAAAACAACATTGGTCCTCGGATGATCCACCAGATTCCCATGTGTTCATTTGTTCCCCAGCACCTGAAGAATAATTTAAAGTATAATTACATTATTTTAATAGAAAAAAAATTAGAAAGCTTATAGAACCTATGTATATATTTCAAAAGGAAGGAGACAAAGTTCAACTTTTTCAGGTGGCACTCAGGAAAAATGGAATAAAACTAGGAAGTGTCACCAACAACTGTATTTATTCTGAAGATCTTTCCAACATAATATTGAGAGAGGTTTCCCTAGACTGCAAACTTCAGAACTATCTGGAAAACTCAGTCTTTGGATCCACAAAACAACTGTACATGGCACCAAACCTTCATAATGGAATTCATCCTACTCAAATTTATCTGTCTGAAACTGGAAACTGGTAAACTAAGAATTGTGACCATGGTTCCTCACCTGCCAAAAAATATGTATACTGTTTCATTGAAGCCGTCTCCTTTTATCCTGCTCTAACCTTCTAATTTGTCCTATGCACATGGTTCATTCTTGCTAATTAGCCTGAAACTCTAGGATCCTAACATGTCATTCATAATCTATATAACATCTAACTCTGAGACGGTAATTGTAATTTGGTTCCTGGTGTTGTTGCTTAATAGCTATATTGGTGTTCCAAACAAAACTCTCTAGGTACCATGAATAAAGAAAGGGAACAAAGGAAATCACACATAAACCCTAAAGTCTATGTGATGCTGTTAAAAGCATCATATAAGACTGGAAAATTGATGCTTACTAGTGCAAGTTACTCTTACTGATTCATTCACTGAATACTGAACATCCTGATTTAATATAAGTTTTTAGTGAATATCAGTTTTTGTCATTATCCTCCATTACAAATATTTTTTTTTCAAAATGGCAGTGAATACTAGCTAACTCAAGGTGTAGATTGTCTCCAAGGAAAGCACTGGTCTCCTTTTCTTATTGAGATGCTCTCCATGAAGATGTTTGTGCTGACAGTTTGCTGCCTGTAAGTGGATGAACATTGGACACAATCGCTTTCATTTCAGGAACAGTGAATGTTCATTCTACTTCTTAATTTATGCATAAGTAAATCTGGGAATTCCTAGAAGTAGTTTAATGTAAAAGTACTAAAATGAACCTAGAAAATGTAAGAAGTATTAACAGGTGCTGTGTAATCTTAACATAATCTAGTAGTCAACACTTGCGTCAGCGTCCAGGGCTTCCAGAAAAATTAAGCAAACAAAGCCAGTATTCTAAGGCACATTTTATTTAGTAACCTACCCTGTGTTCTCCAGTTTTGATCTGCTTATTCCCCAAGGGCCCACAAACAGGATAGGAACAACTGGCCAAAAAAAAAAAAAAAAAAAAAAAAAAAAAAAAAAAAAAAAAAAAAAAAAAAAAAAGAAAAAAGTCAATTACAGCCAAGATGGCAGAATGGTTCATACAAAGCACTTATGTTACAATAGTGTGCGGTGCAAAGCGTATGTTTTTCCGTCTTCTATTTAGAATTGTACAAAAATCAACCTGATTCTGCCTTTCCCCATTTGTATTTCAAATATAGAATGAAATTTCATTGTATAGTTGAATCTTGCATTTTCAGAGTGATGTATACACATATATACAAACATACACTGCTGATTTCTCCAAATCTAAATTCCTGACACTAAGAATTCAAAATAATTGGGACTTGAGGCCTCACAAACTACCTAAGGCACCAGTTATTAACATTTTCATTTGTTGAACCTTAAAGAGTTTTCAGTGGACGTATGGAACTCTGTCCAGTTAATTAAAACAACTAACAAAGGCTTGTTTTCCTGGACCCCTAAAGATAACCTCTGGTCCCCATTTCCCTATTGTTGCCCCCTCTCCTGGAGATGATAGACTGAAAAAAAACCCTGAAATAAAGGATTGCTGCACTCTTCCAGTGGTCTAGAAACATGCAGCCACAAGCTTCAATCACAAGCACAAGGCACATGAGCTACAAAAGGCAGGTGTTGGACTGGATTCCCAGCCCAGCATTACACAAAATTGTTCAAATGCTTCTGGCTAACTGGGATGGTTCAGCCCAAGTTACTACACAGTTTTTCTCACTCACGCTCCCTCTCGCCAGTGGGATGTGGGAGAGAATTGGGAAGGAAGGAAAACTTGTGGGTTGAGGTGAAGACAGTTTACTAAAATAGCGAAGGAAAAAACTACAATAAGAACAGAAGATAAGGATATTAATACGTACAAAATGAACAATGTATGTTTTCTAACCCCCGATGTCCCAATGACCGATACAGCCCGTCCCGAGCAGCGATCACGGAAACGAAACCGGGCAGCAAGCAAAGGAGCAGAAGGGAGCCAGCAAGGTAGAGGGAACGAGGCCAGTGAATGAGAGAGAGGGATGGATGCCAGGAAGGCAGATACCCGCCCTGGCCAACGCCCACTTCTATACTGAGCATGATGTTCATGGCATGGAATACTCTTTGGCCAGTTTGGGTCAATTATTCTGTCTGTCTTTCTCCCAGCTTCCTGCATCAGCACATTAACGAGACTTGGAAAGCAGGACAGGGTCCTTGGTCATATCATCAGGGTGTTTTATCAACATTCTTCACACACAAAATCCAAAACACACCAGCTACTGAGAGGAAAATTAACTCCATCCCTGCTGAAACCAGGACACTAACTTTACATTGTCTTATTCAACGAAAAATGCCTGAAATACAAGACCTGAATCATGCAGTGTTTCAGATTGTCCTCTAACTTAAAGCACACTTCAGAACTTCAAGGTGAGTTATGAAGGTGAGCACATAAGACTGTTTATGCTTAGACACCTCTGCTCCGTAGATGCTCTATTACAAAGGAGGAAAATGAAGTTGCTGATAGTACCATAATATTCAGTGACAACAGAAAATACAGCAAATACAGTCAAATTTCTGTGTGTTCTGACCACCAGGCTACTGTTTTCTGAGGAAACGGTTCACCCATTTCCAGTATCTGCTGGTCAAGCTGAACTGCAATGGATGTATCACTGCTGGTGTGCCTTTACTGACCATCACTGACTTCAAAACAAACAAAACTAATTCAGATCGTCTCTTCATTAGAAAGTATCCACCACTAACTTCAAAAAGTACTACAGAATTGACAACTTGGAAATGGTTGTGTGCTTACCCCATCCTATCACAATGTACATCTGCAGCAGCCGTCTTTCAGAGAGCACAACGGTTATCAACAGCGTGTGCAGATAAATTCCTTCCACTAGTAGCCAGAAATAATTTGCCCCAACGAAGTAATGCATGAAAAACTGAGCAGTCCTGCAAATGATTACAATCTGTAGAAATGAGAGATCAGAAATCATTGTTAATACACAGAACCTCTGACAAATCCCAGCTTTACTTGCTACTTCAGCAACAGTTTTAAAATCAGCACGCGGTTGTGGTGTGACCGTGGTTTGCTCACTGATCTCACGGGACTCTCCTTGCTGCCTGGGAGAGCAACAATTGAAAGACAACTAAACTGTCAGAGAGAGTTTGACTGGAGGTGATGAGTAGGAGAAGACAGTGACAGCGTGGGCTGGAGCGAGCTCTTTGTCACGGGCTGTGTATCGGAACTTTTCCCGATGAGCTATTACAATAACAGTCACCATTAACATCTTGCAGGTAATTTTGCATGTTGACATGGGCAAATTATATTCGTACATCATCAGACAGATATAATTAATCCACAGCGGTCACAAATTAGAGATGATGTTATTCCACTATCTAAACAAGCGTACCAGAATTAGCACATTTTCCTAGTGCAGAAAAGCCTTTAAACTATTGTTTTCCTCAGTGTTCTTTCACAGTAAATACATTGTTTGATAACATCTTAAAGCAAAATTTGTGTGCATTGCATTGTGTTATGCATACCAAGGGTGAATAAATATACAAGTGACAAATAAACGTGTAGATTTCTTCCTAAAAACTACAGGTGCAAGGTTTGTTTTTTTTTTTTTTCTAAATTGTATGTTTCTAAATATAACTATTAATTTATAGTTTCTATATAAGGCTTCATATAAAATCCATCTATTACAATTTATCAAATCAGGATTTTTTTCTTGATGACCCCAAGCTTTATCAGTAAAATTTCTGCGTTCAAAGCTCAACTAAAACACCTTAAAACTTGCTGCCATATGGCAAAACTTCCAAAACTGTAACCGTTATGGCCACCAGCAACACACATTTATTATTAGCAATGAACTAACAAGTTACCTCAGGACTGAGGTATAATATCCATCCAGTTTCATCATTTGGTCTTTTGGAGTAGATATTGTAGTATACAGTGTCTTTTATAAGAACTGCTGTGGCACGCAAGATGAAAGATGCAAATAAGTTCATATGGATGTAGTTTCTTGTGCAGTGAAGTTTTCTGCAGGAGAAAAAATAATGGAATATATTCAATTTGCAGAAATTAAAACAAAATACTGTGTTCATACTGTTGCCATCAGTGGCCTGTGTTTAGGATTGCTTTTATGATGCTTATTAGGAAAATACAAGTTATGCACATCAGAATCTAAGGAATAAATTAAATTGCATGAAAAGAAGAATGTGCATACTGGTGCCTGTGCTTTTAAGATGCATGTAAACTTGTACTGACCTGAGTAAAGAAAGTATAAGGAGAGCTAATACCAGTGAGACGAGAGAAAAATAATATCCTATAGTGTACAACAGCTGCAATGCGGTGAGTAATTTATGTTCTTCTTCCTAGGAATAAAGAAGAAACATGTGTTACACATGCAGGCAAGTGGGCAAAGCACCAACACAGCTCAGAAAATTTTTAGTCCAATTTCTTTGTGTGCAAGGTAACCAGGGGAGATTTCTGACGCCTGCTCCCTGCGCTGCCTCGTGAAATCCTCGCCTGACAGTGGCACTTGCAGACAGCCTTCGTTTAAGGCTTAATTCAAAAATTCAAAAGCACTCGTGGTCTCGTTTCCAGCTGGCTCCTGCACGGACACCAGTGGTACTCTGCTGTACAGCTGGCTAACCATCACCACGATTACACACGCCAAATGATGCCGGTAGGTCAGCAAGCGCAGAGACCGGCTCACTCGCCCCGCGCACACGCGTGTGATTGCCGTGTGCGTGGCCTGGGGACGCAGATACCAATCAGTCCTGTCTGTACAAGTTTGAGTCAGCTCTGCCTACAGGCGTTGAAATAGACCCACTTCTGCTGTGAGTTCAAAGGGAAAAAAAAAAATTATTAAATTGGAGCTGTCTAGAATGTCTTTGAATGCTGACTCACAATTTTTCCCCCATTTTGTTTCAATTAACATTTTTTTCTTGCTAAGTTTTTCCATTGAGCTGCTTATGTCTACCTCTTATCTCTTCATATTGCTTTGCTAGCTTAAGAAAACCTTCTCTGCAGAGGGGACACACATTCCAGATGTGACTTTCATAATCAATATTTAGCCTGCAAAGATTTCCTTGGACCCCGTGTCTTTTCCTCAGTGATTTTGCTGTTTTCTTTGCCTTACTGTTCAGAGCCAGGGCTTTTAGCACCATCTTCCTGCCAGTAGCTGTCTCTAATTAATGTATGCTAACGAGCACTATCCGGATAGCAGGGATGAGCTGTTCCTGCTGGTAGAAACTCTTGGAGAGGGTGAAAGTGTGCAGGGAGAGCAGCGTGGGTGCAGGAGATTCCCATAGCACAAACATTACTCACCCTGCTCCCTGCAAACGTTCAAACAGGCAAGAACCTAATAAAAAGCCTGAGTTATCATCTTGGCTGCGACAATTTTGCAACACCAAAGCAAATGAAGTCAAGCTGATTCCTCTAATGCATGTGGATACTAGCTCTGGGTTGTTCTTAACATCTTGGGGCTTTCCACTAAATATATAAAAAAATAGGTACTTAGTGGGAAAAAGCAAAGCTGGTTAAAGCTTTCAGAGTTGGCTGCTGTCACACAAGATTAACTGATGTGTCTCCTACTCACAGGTGTGCGGTCCAGAATGGTCAACAAACCATGGAAAGCTCTCAGTACTTACCAATATTTATCTCACACATAAATAAACTGCAAGTTTGGAAGTTCATGTACTCACTATCTAAAGAGTTTAGTAAAAGCTCAGTAGTGCCTGGGGATCCTGAACTAATAGCGTTTAATAAAGGAATCAAAAAAATACTGCTACTCAATAAAGTAATAGAGTAACAGTGTTAATGAAGAGCCAAAAAGTAAAAAATAATCAATAGTACTAGTGCTTAGGTAAGGGAGTTAATTTTGACATCAGCTAAGCTGATCTGTAGGGCAAAAGGAGTAACAAGAGGCTGAAGCCAGATAAGCAGCATGCTTTAGTGCTGTCTGAAAAACTCTGCTCTTCGCTGCAAGTGAGCGCTCATCTTGCGAGCGGGCGATGGGGTCAGGTCACTGTTCAATGGCTTGAGCTGTGCTTGGCCTTAAACCCAGCCCGGCTGGTGGAGGTGAGCAAGGGTGCGATGCCCAACTTCACAAATCAGAGCTGATCAGTCATCGCTCTCATTCTGCTCCTCAGTACAAAGAGCTGAGCGCTGTCTTGGTGAGAGCATCTCGTTTTCCTCCGTCCTCCCCTGCGGATGAAGCCCAGCGCAAGGGCTGCGTCAGAGCGGGGAGGGTGATGAATCCCAGCCTGCGATGCCCACATCGAAAAGGAGCAGTTAACTGCTCGTTAAACACCAAAAGGCTCGGGAAGCAGCAGAGAATGAGGTTGTCTGGCCTTAGCAGACTGCAGTGATTTGGGGCAGATGGTTGGATGGTTTGATTTTAACTTATTTCCTCGTCAGGTTGCGGTGTTTTTCAATTTTATTAGGAGACGTTTAGCACATGTGAACACTGGACTCTGAACAGAAAATAATTTGTAGCTTCTAAAGCAGGAATCCCCCTTCTTAATCTTCCCTCTTCTGCTTCTTCTAAATAAAATAATAGGTTTCCATTTGGTAATCTAAATGAAATCTGAACATCTTTTGCAGGTATTCAGTGGAAATGTTTTCTCAATTACTCAAGAAGGGATTAAGAAGATTAGAGTATTAAACCATAACATAAAACATACTTACATTTTTTTTGAAATGATTTTTCTCAGAACATTCTGAACTATCACGCCAAATGTCTGTGGAGTTTTCCCTCGTTTGCCAAGTCCCCCCATCCAAGCAGACTCTGTATACATTTCCTACACTTCCTGAAAGTAAACAGAGGTTTGGTCCAAAAGGTCAAAATGAAGATTTCATTTTTCATACACTTTTAAAAGATTTCTGCCTTGCACCAAAGCAATAAACACCACAGCAATAAACACCACCCCATCTGCAGTTAAAAAAGGAATAAAACCCACTTTTCTTTCGTGTTTGAAGAAGTATTCTTTATATTTACATAGGACAAGGTAGGAATGTAATCTAGCAGATAGAAATTCCCAGAATGTATATTACAAATAATAGTCACTACATCCAAAAGAAAAGCCTACATCTGAGTTTATTCCTTTTTCTTCAATAAGCTCATCAGTTCCATCAAGTATGGGTAGCACATTGCCCAGACTGTGCAGCCAAAATTGTAGGAGGAAGAGTATGGTTTGATTAGGGAATGATCTTTCTCTGAAATACCTGTGGCTGGTGTTTTATTTACCTTCTTTGGGGCCTGATCAGCAGGTGGTGTGAACCAGTGAAGCTTTACAAGCTTTCACTGCATTATGCTAGTTTACACTAATTAAAAATTTGCCCATAACATCAGAAGAATGGTATGGGGACCCTAGTTGATGTTTGTTTGATGTTATCCTTAACAGCTGCCTTCCACTTACTTCTCATCAGACCTGAGCTTTTTCATTTATTTTTAAATTAGAAAGTGTTTAAAGGTTGCAGCAAGAACCAGAGTATCTCATTTCACTCCAGGTAGCCGGAGCTGAGAGGGCTGCTTTGGGAGCAGTTTGCTGGGATGCAGCAGGACATTAGACACTGAAAAAATCTGAAGGCATCTAAGAAATGTAATCAGAAATCTCATTTCTAGACTACCCTAATTTTTCAATGCTCAGACTTGGCAATGACAACAAACCACAATAAGTTTACCTCAGCCTTCCAAGAATTTCTGGCCAAATCCATCAGTGTCCCTGCACAGACGCAGCTATGCCTTGGAAAGGGGACCACAATCAACTAACCCCAGCCCCACAAAATCTCCAGGACAAACAGGCAGCTGGGCTGTCTGTAATGCCTCTGCTCCTGAGGTGCTGTGGCATGGATGAGAATGCCAGACAATGCTGTAACACAGCAACCCCACTGTGAACACTATTAAAAGCTTCATAATCATGTGCAATGTCTTACATCTTGCTTTTAGACAGGAAAAAAAAAAGTCTTCATTACATGGAGGGAAGGAAGACGCTTTAATGTTTATAATAAAGAGCTGAAATTGTTCTAAATGGTTGCCAGAAGCAGTTGTTTGGGAGACTAGATAAAGGCTGGGTATCTTTCTGTTTAGCAGCACAAAACCGGACAAATTACAACATTACAGAGCAAACCACGTGTGGGGTGGGCTGAAGAAAGCTAGATGAGAGCCCATAGTAGTCTGCCATAAAACAGAAAACTCTGATGCAATTGGCCCTGTCTAGTGGTACTGGAAATGCAGCCAGGAAAGCTGCACGTAGCTGAGAAAGGCTGTGCCGCAGGACTCAAACACAGCCTGTCCTTTCATTTCTTCAGGAGAAAGGGAATGTTTGCTTTTAGACGGTTTTGATCCCGCAGATGTTATTTTTTCCCTTCCCGAGAGCCTCCCTGCCTCATTTGCCCACCAGACCGCTCGCTGGCCATGTGCTGTGTCCTGCTGGAGGGCTGGCTGCTTGGACTGCTGCTTGGTTTGGCTCTTCTGGTTTTCAGTGAGACAGTTTCATGTCTGGGGTCAGTGGGGACCCCGAAAGCTGAGCCCCAATCCTGTTACTGCCAATAAAGGCCTGGCAGTACAGTTACACCATCTTGGAAATATTGCTTTATAGCAGAAAATACAGAGCTGTAACACACACTGGCAGAGGAAAAGGATAAATAATTAAACATCAGCAAAAATTTTGTGCCTCAATTCAGCAAAGAGGCAAGACACTTCAACAAGAGACCATCACCATCTGTCCTTTAGCTGGACTCCCAGCATAAATTCAAAGAGAAGTTACCACTTTCACTTTACCATTTTCCAACCACGGCAAATAGGAAGGGCAAGGAACAGAGACATTTCCTGGGGGTGAGTAAGGCCAGCAAACAAATTGATCAAATGTCCCATTACAATGTGTTCCTGGGGAGAGAAGCAAATAGGAGTTTTACAAAAAGTTGCTCAGACAATGGATAATCATGAAAACCATTGTATACTGTCCCAGGTAACCTGCAAGATGCTCCAGACGGTTTACAAGATACAGCAGGTGAACTTTGTGCATTCACTCTGCAGTGCTCAGCGCAGAAATGGCTGCCACCCTTCCTCCCTGAATCCACACAACAGCAGCAGGTTTTTTGTGAGATAAGGGTATTGATCAAAATCACGCTGAGGCCTCTGTTGTCCAAATGTTACAGACAGATTCCAGCTGCGCTCTCACCCACTAGCGACCCAGTGGTGAGCATGCTTTCCTGAAGCAGCACAGAACCTTAGAGAATCCCAGGTTGGAAGGGACCAGATGATTTTTTTTGATCTATTATGTCAAACCTAACAGACTTCAGGACAAAGAGAACCACTAACTTCACGCTTGCATGCCTCATTACAGCTGATCACTCCGCATTTAGAACTTATAAACAGACACCTACTTCTACAAAACAAGTAGAAGAATATTTGCATATTCATCAACATCACTTAACATGTTGCTTTATTGTATTGTTTTTTTCCTTACCAGTATCTATAGGTGTTTCTTGAAGCATTTTCAAGCATTCTTGTTTATATTTGTTCCATCCAGTAGTGGTTTTCTCCAACAGAGATCCTTTGGCCTGTGAGTGAAAATAACAGACATCGGGAAAATCAGAGAAAACTTTGTGCTCTTCTAGTGGCAAATTTCTTTCCATTATAAGAAACTTAAGAGGAAAAAGGAGAGGAGAATGGAAGAACAGTAGGTAAGCAGGGAGGTAAAGACAGACTCCTTCCTTCTCCAGTAAACTATTAGTGAAATTTCTTCAGCTGCTGCCTTTGCCTGAGCAAGAAATGTATGGCCACGGTGCTGTATTATCACAAAAACTTATTTGTAAAGTCCCTTTTGAAAAATCCACACAGTTATTTAATTGCAAGGACATCTGAGGGTGCACCAGAAACATTGGCATTTCATTCTTCCACTGTAGAAAATGGATGCTCCACAGATTTTACAGATTTTATGTAAGCAGATGACCTTTAAAGGTCCCTTCCAGCTCAGATTACTCTATGTTTCTATGGCCCTGTGGCTCCATTGATAAAATTACTCCTTATATAAAATCTGCTCTGCTGTTAAAAAAAAAAAAAGAATCCTGGCTATAGACAGATTTTGATTAAGATTTTAGATACTGATGTGTTTAGGATGTGGTGGACATCTGCAGCACACATCTTATCAATGTAAGGGTTGCAGTTGTCCTGAGGGGACTCACATCTCAACTTGCTCTCTGCAAATTCCCATCTTCCTGACACATCTTCGTCACACAACACTCCGACTGCAGAGGCCTTTAGGAGGGCCATAGATGATAATTACTGTTTAGGAAAGGAATGGCTAAAAATAGAAGAGTTAAATGAAAAATTGCTTGGTGACATGTTAGATTTAGGTTGCTGAAGAATGTGTGTCCTAGTTTAGCCCTGCTCAGGGCCAAGCTACACAGTTTCTCACTACCCTCACCGTCCAGCGGGACAGAGAGTAGAGCTGTTAAAGAAAAGAAGGCAAAACTCATGGGTTGAGATTAAAAAAAAAAAAAAACAAAAACACAGAAACAAACAAAAAACCAATAACAGGAACTACCGAAGCACAGAACTTACACTGTCACAGCTCACAGGGGATCCTGATGCCCAGCTCCCTCCCCAGCAGCAACAACCTCCCCTCAGCCCCCTCCTTGTTTATATACTGACAATGATGTGCCTTGGGATGGAAGGGCCCTTGGGCCAATTTGGGTAAATGATCCCAGCTGCTGGCTAATTACTAAGCTATCCCACCTGTGTTGCCCAGCCACAGGGGCCAGGAGCTCCAGCTCCTCTCCCAGCTCAGGTGAGAATTAACTCTGTCAGAACCAGGACACTTAATCAGGAGCAAAGCAGTAGAGAAAGAATAGTGCTAGATGCTGCTTACAGTTCACTCTCAGTGTGATCACTTGACCGTTATTTATTCAGGGAAAAGAACAGCAGGCTAAGCGTTCTCTGTGTAGTGTGCCAGCTGGTCTTCTGAAACCAGGGCTTCGAAAGGCCAGAGGCAAGCAAGCAGTCCAAGAATGTTGCCACTATAAGTCACCAAAAATGAAAAATTAACTACTGGTTGAAAATTTTACCAACTGTAAAGACTAAATTTTGGAGAGCCGACTAAATATAAGTTTTCTAAAAAGCAATAATACTTATACCAGGGGATGCTTCTCAGCTCTCTAGGGAAAATCAATTTCCTTTTGTCCGGACCATACCCTTTTATAGAAACTGCCTTTCACACATCGGTGCTTGTCCTGAGCTTGTCTGAGCTTGGCGATGTGCCAAGGGCTGAGATAAATAACAGGACAATGAAGATAAAGGACAATATATGGCTGTGAACTTCACCAGTATCTTTTTCTTTGCACCTACGTTTGTTGGAAGAATGAAGAAAATAATGTTTATTTACTTTCCAAACAAGAACAGTGGAGAATATTAGCTACCTGTTATATGAGGCTACTCTTTTGTGCATGTTTTTGCTGTGTAAAACGTTGTCTGCCCAATACTCTGCTTTTAGTCTCTCAGCTAATTTCCAGACACCCTACTTTAAATTCCAGGGAGTAGAAAGGCTATAATTATTCTTCCTCTGATGGACTTGCAAGATAAGGAGAGAATATTTACAGCAGCCATGAGAAAGGAATTCATGTTTCCAAAATAAAAAGCATCTTGACATGTAGGCCTCAAAATGCTTGGAGCCAGGAGAGAGTCTTCAGACACTCCTAGGTCAGTGAACCTCGTTTGAAGAGGCAAAGACATGGAGATGACGCATTTGTACAAAAGACTGCTTGATTCAAGGGATAACACTTCAGTTTCTAATAAACAAGTGCTTTAAACAGCCAAGAAAATACAAGGAAAGCTTCACTTGGCTCCTTGTTTGGTTCCATTCCTGGAGAAGAGGTTGACATAGGAGGAGGAGGAGGAGTCATGAAGAAGCTCAGTCAACAAAAGTGAGGGCCAGCTCAGGCAAAAATGACAGTTTCACATCACTTCCTTATGTAATTGTCAGTCTTTGCAAAGCTGCAGGCGGAGCCAGATAGCCAATACCTGGTCACTATTGATGTAAATATCTGTGAGATTCTTGGGTTTCTACCGTAAGACTTTCCGATGAAAAAACCACATTGAGTCTAAAATCAGAGCTGTACCTGACAAAAATATTGAGCTGTCAGCTGACCTCAAAAGTTAATTTGAAATATAGTTTGAAGAACACATAAAATAATTTAGATTATTAATCAAAAATGTGCAGATGATTGGAAATTAACAGGGGAGCAGACAATGACCAGTTAATAAGGACCATTTAGATCACAGAGAAAGAAACCCCTCTGCAGAGCATGACAGACCTAATGCAACATTTGACTCCTGAAAGCCACAGCTGGAGGAGATATGTCAGGACTTTTTGAGAATTTATATTCAGAGGTAGCAATGAAGTGTCGATGCACGTGCCCCTGATGGGAGACTTCAGTGTTTTCTGCAGTGGGACATCCTGTTAAGGCTCTTCAGTGACCAAGACAGAAGCTCAGAATGTCAACAACTTTTTGCCCTGCACTGGACATATCCTTACTTCAGGATGTCTGAGGTTTTGCTGGTAGCAAACGAACTGCCTCATCCTGCATGCTCAGCACCCCACTAGCACCAAAACTCATCTGTACTGAAGTTTCATCAAACTTCCCTGGAAAGGTCCTTCAACTCATTTGGTTTACTCAGAGCCCACAAACTGAACCAAGATGACACCACTGTTTAAAAATCTGTTGGATGCACCAGATAACACCGCCTGAAGTGCTCGCTTAGGAAGTGGTTTATAATAATGAACCTCCAAGGTTGCAAACAGACTGGTTTACATTTATTTTTTTTGTAAATGGCCACAATATAATCAGGATTTCACCCTTTTAACTTCTTATACTAAGCTAACAGTGAAATGAAATATTTCTGTTTATTCAGACTATGCTACTATGCACAGAAAAAAACCCTTCGACTTAGGTATAAATTAGGAATAAGAACATAAATATTTGCTTATTCTTTCAGCCATGATCCTGGGTTATTCTGATTGATATTTTTTGTATTTACATAAGTGTTTGCTAGAAAATATGGATATAATTCATATATTTCATGATTGTTATTTATTTAAATCTTTCTTATGAAATAAAATATGAGGACATATAGGGCATGTTTTTTTGAAGAAGTTGCAGCAATCACTATGACAAAGTAATACACTATGAATTATAAAGTTGTAAAGTTTTGATCTCACGGAAGAAAATGGGGGAGTTTCTGTTAGCGTTGATGGTACCCGTGGTTTGGTCAAGGTGTCCTACAGTTTTAAGATGTCTCACAAATGTGAGAATTGTTTCAATTCTATATTCATTTATGTGAGTGAAGCTCTAGATTTTAATTATACAAAAGCATGAGGAATATTTTCTATGAAAAAAAATCCCAGAATATACGTCTCCTGGTAACTTTTTCTTCATAAAAATGCTAGGAACACAATTACAGTCTCTACAAGATACACATATGCAAACCCATTTCCCTAGCGACCCAGCTAAACGGAGGACGAGTGGATAGAAATAGATTATTAAAGTAAGCCTGTCAATTCTTTTTATTCTCACGCACACTTATTTTACAGAAAAACACTCTAAATCTATATATGGATTTTATTCAGATGAATTGAAAATTACTACATCTTAGTAAATCTTTTAAAAAATTATCAAAATCAAGGTTGATATTAATAAATAAATAATAATGATTTAAAATATACATGAAAATTTCCTTGAAGTGAACTGCACTGAGATATTTTGTCATGAAATACCTACAACTATTCCAAACTATAAGACAACGTAGATAAAGTATGTTTCAGATTTTTTTATAGATATAGGAAAAAAAATAAGTCAATAGTCTAGTAGATGTCTACAAGAAATAAAAGTAGAAATCACATACACTTTTAATAGCCTTCTGTAAAAACCTGAGGTACAGAATGAAATCAATAACAGTAGATTTCACAAATGTGAGATTCAATGCTCATCCCTCATACAATCTAAAAGGCTAAAAGATAATGCTAGAAAAAAAACAAAGTTGCTTTTAGAACAGGGGCAAAACAGTAGAAAATAAACTTGATTTGCAATAGAATTGATATCTGGTAGGAAAATTTAAAAATAAACATAATTCAGGATTGATCAGTATTAGTATAAAAAGAGATTGTATACATGGATGTAAACACAATTTACTCACTGTACGAACAAGCATTAATAGAGAAAAATTGTAAAAAATGACCTAGTCAGAGTGAGTTCTAACACAAAACTCTACAGCTTCTCAGCCGACATTTCTCATTACTAATTTTTAATAGACATAAATTGTTATATCAGTGCTCTGTTTGAAATAAACATGCTGTTTGTGAAGGTTAAAACGTTGTATGATAGGAATCCACTCTTACACTGTCCATTATTAATTATTGAATTAGCTTACCTGTTTCACTAGAAACAATATCATGACAGAGCTGGCAGGTGCAGGAGATATTCTGGACCAGAGTCCCATGCTGGAACAGAGACCAAAAAGTGTCACCATGCCCATTCTAACAAATGTGTCCCCAATATGCTGCTATTTCACTCTGTTACAGATCAACTGTATCACCCTGTCCTGTGGTCAAAAAGTAAAAATGTCCTCTTTTATGAATCTTCTTACAAATAAGAGAGGAAGTCTACTAAAGACTCTAGGCTTGCCAGACTCCAACTACGTTTTGGTTTTTCTGATTAAAGGCAGAGAGAATTTACTCTAAACTTCACAGAAAGTCTGCTTACTGTAGCTTGTTCTTTAGCCAATAAGAAGTCAGAAAACTATTAAAACATTAAAGGGCTGATCCTGTTCCCTTGAAACTCCATGGGAATTTTGCCAGTGGTTTTGCAAGAATGCAATCCAGCTCCATAAATACATATATATATTTATACACACCTCATGAAACCCTTAAAAGATTCCCTAGAACACAGAAAAAATTGTGTCGGAAGCTTACTGAATACAGTTGGCTGTTAGGAAGCAGCTCAGTTATAGCTGGTTTTATCCTTTCTGATCATATTTTGTCAAATACGCACAGCCAGTGCAGGATCAAGGAGAATGTAAATGCAGAAAAAAGTCATGTTACCAGTGGTTAAAGTTTAATACAATTTTTGTGACGTTCAGTATTTTTTTCACAGCTTCATCTCCAAGGCTGGAGAAACTTCTGATGGATTTCAGCTTCAATTTTCAAAAAATTGTTTGCAAGTTTTCTAGTAGAAAAAAAAAAAGCCTGAAAACATTAATGAATCTATGTTTTATACAGGCCCAGGGAATAAAAACACTTATTATATAATAATTTCAGGGTCTAGCTTACTATTGAGTTGGCAATATGGAGAGCCAAGAAGATGTTGCCACTTCCATTTCCAAGAGAAATGAAACTTGTGCCTCTCTGTACTGGAGGATGGCCCGTGCCCTTCCCAGACCTCACGGACACGCCAAGCAGCTACGCTAGAGAACAGGTGGAGGTGCAACATGAGGACTGCGGAGGCCAGCAGTAGCCCAGTTTTCAATGCCAGACAGGCTAAACCCAAACCATGGGGCAGGTACACCATGCAGCACACCCCAGCAACATGGCCAGTAGTGTCACCTGACTCCCTCTCTACTCACGTGCCAAAACTTCTGGAGGAACCCAGGAGGTGGAAGGGCATGATGTATACCCATGTCTCATCTTCACGTCAAGTCTGGATGTGGTGAAAAAGAGCACTGGGACACGGGGTAGGGAAGCGCTCTGGGGACGAGTATTTTGGGGTGGAAATGCACCCAGGCCACTGCAGAGGGCTGGCAGTACGGGCTCTCTCTGCTCTGCGCTGCTGTGCCTCCTGGGTGGATGTGTCAGCAGGCATGTTCCTCCCTGCCGCCCCTAAGGACAACTCTGGGGACCAAGGAGAGGCTCTTCAAAGCCCCTGTAGCATCTACTCAGCTGTGAATTGCTACAAGGAATAAAAGCCCATTTTCCAAATGAAGAAATCGTTTGCTCACACTCCTGCTCCCTCTGGTTCCTCACATCACTTATTTGCATTATCAAACTGGCAGAAATAGCAACATATATGACATGTCCAGGTGGGAAATGTTTCTTAGTTGAAGGAAAAAAAATGCTATTTCACAGAGAGAACAGATGGACAAAGTGAGGATAAATCATCTTTTTCTCTGCTGTTTGACCTAACCGGGCAAGACTTTGGTGACGTGTTTATGGGGGCAGACTGGACAGTGCCCAGAGCCCATCAGTAGCAAAGTCAGTAACTTATGATATTCATTTCTCACAGGTGGAACCTTGAACACATGCAGTCACCTTCCCAGTGGTCTTGGGAAGTGCTGTAATGCTGTAAAAAGCTCTTACTAAGCAACTGGTTTTATCTCCTTAGTGATTTCTTTGTAGTAAGATTCACAACCGTATTCAATTTAAACAGTGTTCAGTGTAAGAGGAGCATTTGGAACGGCAAGATTTTACTTATTTCTTAGCTGAGAAATTGAGAGGTCCCATCAGTCTGACTCCACCTGCTGATCAAGGTAAATATGCATATTTCATTTGTAAAAATAAAACTTTTCTGATCAAATACTGGGGTACTTTCAATGCTTCTGTGTCCTATGCATCCCTGTGATCTGTGGGGCAAACGATAATCTATTGTCCCACCTCCTCATATTTCTTTCACAAGACATTGCTGCCAAACAGCACTGTCCTATATCCTTAATCTCTCCTGCCACATGATTTCTGGCCATGCCCATGTCTCTGCTTTCTGTCTTAACTACTAAGCTGGTACTGTTTCCTGAGAGGAAGGAAGGATGGGATGGTAGATGCAGGCAGATATAATTTTGTGAAGGTTGTTTCTGGAATAATTGATAGCGTAGTCCTGGAGGATGCCAGCTTCAGACCCAGCTGCAGACAGACGGCAGAGAGCCTCAGCAGCGTTCATTCTCAGTTTTCTCTCTTTAGTCTTCTCCATCACAGCATTCAGTAGCAGTCACTGGTGTGAAGGGACAAGAAAAGTTGCCAAACCTTTCTGCACGGGACAGAGCAACGGGGATCACTGCATCCGCTTTAACAGCCCCGATGCCAACAACAGCAACGCTGTACAGTACATTTGGGAGACGGGAGACGACAAGTTTGTGGACCGAAAGTTTCATGCTGGGATTTGGCATTCCTGTGAAGAAATTATAAATGAAGGAGGTGAGTAAAACCATGTGAATTTACTTAAATAATGAGTTCTTCCTACTTATTGGTGTCACCTTCCTCGTTGCTGCAATATCGTGTATGTATTTTAAAGGAAAAAGTATACTTTAAAAGTTGCTCCTCTCTAGGAAGGGGGATCTTAGAGGGCACTATCTAGTACATTCCTAAAAAATTAATAATAAATTCTGCAAAGAACTTTAGAGTGACAGGTTGTTGATGAAGATTTTAAAAAATTCTTCTAACCAGAGCAGTAAGTTAAATTACTTTAACAGGAAAGTGTTTTGTTTTTCTGATGTTGTTAGCACCTTAGGCAAAAATGAATATATTTACCTTAAATGATTGCTTGTGATCCACTATGGCCACTTAAAAAGCACACTAGGATGTTTTTGTTGTTTTAAAAATCATTAGAGCAATTAAATTGGTGAGATCCAACTTATTTCATGCATTTCCTCTTAGGCACAGGTATTTCTGCTTTCTTACTGCAATCTCAACTTTCATAAATCAAAGCAGAAGAAGAATATTTTCACCACGCTGAAGCATAATTTGGAGACTTACTAGTCATGAGTGGTGGCATTTAATTGAGTTTCACTCTGTGTATGTAAATGCCAGAGAATAAAATTAGCTTGCTGTTAAAGAAAGCTTCGAGTTAATTTTGGATCTTTGTATGAGAGAATTGCTTAGCTGGTTCAAGAAACAGGACATTTAATGTAAATCCAGATCAACATTAAGTTTTTCTTTTATTGTCCTAATCAGTCTACAAATGACATCTAGAAGAAAACTTCAGAGAAATCAAATCAGCTGTGGTCTGTGCTATAAAATGCAAATATTTTTGCAGTCACCTGTCATGAAAGTCCAGTTCTACTAGAAGGTCTTATAATTTATGTAATTTTAAGGGGGTAAATATTGAAGATCAGAGCAAAATACATCTCCAAAAAGCATCTGTCAGGTGGTGATTGTTACGGATACTGGGGTTGTTTAATTTGTGTATCTGCTGTGGCAGTTCTTGTTTTCCAACTTGGTACAGTTAGTAGCTGAAAAAAACCCCAAACATCCTGTATTTTCAGAGCAGAGCAGAATTAATTCCAAGAGCTTTGTTCACAGCAGCTGTGTGGGGGTCAGGAGGTCACATGGGTTTGAAAATCAAAGCTTACAGAGAGAAATTAGAATCAAGCTTAGAAGAAACGTGTGTGAGCAGCAGCCTTGTTGCTGTGAGGAGAGCAGGTCTTCCTTCACAGGGAAGATGCGGAACAGGCCGCCAGTCTCCCAAAGGAACTGATCGTTCTCCCATTCTGGCTTCCACAGCTACAACCTTTCGGAAATCAATTTGTAGCCTTTCTCTAAGTCTCCCAGACTCTGGTTCTACCCTGAAAAAGTCTGGAAGGATTCTCTAGCTAAGTCCCAGGAGTAGATCGATGTACCAGGGACTCTGAGTGTGCAAACATACATCAGAAATGGTTTTTCCTGATCATTTCAGTTTGTACTTTAATTATAGATTTTGCATTTTCTTCTTTCTATTAATCTGTTTATTTAGATAATTACAGAATACAAAATAATCCCGATTTTTTTTTTAAATACTTTTTTTTTTTTAGGTGAGAAATGTAGAAGTTTCATCAGTCTGACTCCAGCTTCCGATCGAGGTAGATATACATATTTTGTTTGTGTAAATAAAACTTCCCTGATCATATTTACCAATAAAAGTATTCTATATTTTAATTTCAAAAATGCATGATGTAATTCCCTACAGTTTGTTTTTTTTGTCATTTATTTAGTATTTCAACTTCAAAATGAAGTCCACATGACCTAAAATATTAATTTATGTCCTTTGAAAACACTCAATTTGAATAGGAATGCTTTTTAAAATTGCTTTGAATATGGGCATGGGAAGTCAAGATTTGTAAATTTTTGCACCCATTACCCTCATAGCTCCAGGTCAGATCGAGACACCTAAGACAGCATTTAGGTACCTGAGAACCATACTGAGAAGCTATCCCAGGCAGGGAGATCCAGTGTCGAAGCAGAGTCCTGCCCTGTGCAGAAACACCAGGTTGTGTTCCGTGTGTTCATATGACTGTTGTGCACACAAAACCCAGGATGCAGCAGGCTCACCCCTCCTGAATTTATCATCCCTAGGCATCATACACAGGGATGATCGCAATTGTTCCATGCCTATGTGATGATGGCTCACTTATAAAAATATTAAGACGTAAGCTTTCCTAGCGGGAGCAACCAGTACTGTTCAGCAATGTAACATCTGGAGCTCCTGAAAAATTTTTTTCCTGAGACAAAGATTTGCTGGAGAAATAAACCTTGCCCAGGAGCCCCCATACATAGCCTGGCCCAATAATTTAATGTCTAAACAGCCTTTGAATCAGAGAAGTCCCACAGCCTGCAGTGTGGGTTATTTACCGCACGAACTGCCACGTGTAGTGTTTAGTACTCAGTTACAACTCTTAGCAATGTTTCTGGTTTTAAGTTATGGTTGCTAGTATATACCTTCACATTAAATCACTGTTTGAATCTACAACCAGGTGTCTCAGGACACACTTATTTGTTTTAATAGACTTTGGGAAGGTCATTCGCCAGTTCTTGCTATGGTCTGGACACAAGGAGACCTCCTGCTCCTGAACACGGGACATGAGCATGCTAATAGTAAAACAGCTGGCTGAGAAACTTTCATGGGAAGATTAACTTCTTGTGTAAGATGTGATTAACAGATATACGGAAAGAGATGACTTAGCAGATAACCAGAGAAATGAATCTCAGTGAAACCCAGAGAGTGCCTGGGCTCCTGAAAGCTTCTCTGGCAAAAAAAATTAAGATCCTGTTTGGTGAAAAACTAAGCCCACAGGAAAGATTTTCTTTGATGACTAGACCCTCAGGCAATGTGGCTGTGTGTGTGGCCTTACAGTCTGTTAGCTGGGTTCCACAGTCTTCTGTTTTGGTACACTTCTCCCTGGACTCAGCAACCGTCATGTCAACAACTAGATAATTAGATAGCAATTCTTCTTTTTGCATTAACTTTGGTTCAGGGTCATTTTAGGGTAGCTACTGAGTATAAAACCATACCAACCCACTTTGTACCACAAGGTTCTTAAGCATATAGCAGGAACATGCAAGTGCTCTTCCAATAAATGGCCAAATCAGTAGCGGGAATTGTAATTTAGCATGTCCACTGACCTTGAAGTCTCCCTGTAGGTCAGCATCCTCAGCCTCCGGGCTTTTGTTTAATGTCGTGTAAATGATATATATGAAGAAGAACGAAATGGTGAAAATACTAAATGACTGCTTATAATATCAGTGCTATTGATTTGGTTTTCCAGGAGTCTTATGGCTGTCTATTGTAGCAGAGCTTCTGTACATCATTTTTCTTCTGATTGGAGTCATTCTTATGTCGGTAGAAATGTGCTACTACAGTACTGTCATTGATGGGCTAAAGATCAATGCCTTTTCTGCAGTAGTCACCGTGTTAGCAGGTACAGTTCTCTATTTATTATACAGGATCTCTATTTATTACAGCCAGAAAATGCAACATTGATAGACTTCCACCTGAAAATTAATAAGTGTCCAAGTTTCGGAACTTTTATAATACTTACAGAGACACTAACAATACAAGAGGCAGCACAATTTTATGGACAATATTATTTTCAATTGATTATGTCTTAATATGATTATATTTATATTTTACATTTATAGTTTTTACTATTTTTAACTTCATTATTTTAATTTTGTAATTTTTAATTTCATTGTCATTTTTGTTGTCAGGGATAAAAAAGTAACATACTCTTTGAAATAATTTGATTTTTTTATTTCCCACATGCTAAGTATAAAATTAGCAATAGTCAAATCAAAATAGCACTTTTAAGAGGAAATAAAATGTAATTGGATAATTGTTAGTAAAGAATTGTCATTAAAATTGTGTTTCATTTTCTGCACATTACTTCTTAATCCAGTGCTATTTAATCACAGGATCCTAGGCAAAATCAGTTTGGAAGAAATTTAGTGTCCCTAGTCCAACCTGAGGAATTCGATCTGAATTCAGTGTTGACTGCGTGTTGAGTTGGAGGAGGTTGGACCAGAGAATTCTGACGGTGTCCTCCAGCCTGAAGTACTCTGTGATTCTGTTGACATTATAGAATTGTTACTGAGGAAGGTTGCAGTAAAAACAACATTTATGGGTAACATGAGCAATGTTTCATGGAATTACTAATTTTGGAGTCAGAAGTAATCATACTGTTTATTTACTAAAATTTCTTATGGAATACATACCACTGTGCTTCATATGGTCAGGATTGATTAGAGGCCAAAGCAATTCCTACTCGGTGAAAGCATATCCTTTAGAACGGCATCTAATTGCCAGTCAAACACCTGGCAGATGGCAAAGAATTAATCTCAAGATTGTCTTTCTGTCAAAATTTTGGGCTTTGATTCTAATCCTAATGTTTTGGGATTTAGTGTTCATGTATTTGTGATTGTTGTGCATTTCTTCATGAAATGAAGATTTTTTATTATACTTTTTACTCTTAAACATGATCAGACATTTAATTCATTTGCCAATCTCATTTTTGTTGGCTAAATAAATCAAGTTTATCAAACATCTGACCATGATTATGGAGAACAAATATTTTTCTTCGTTTCTGCAGAAGCCTTTGCACTGTTGAAGACAAGTGTCATGTCTGTCCTTCATCTTCTCTAAAAGAAATGATTGAGAAATATGTAATTGACTTCACATGTGTCTCTTGAGACCTCTGATCACTCTTACTGCTCTAGTCTTTCTCTAGCCCAATTTTACCAGTCTTCCTAGAGGGTAGTGCTATATATATGGACACCAGGCCAAACCTCCAAGGACTTTAAAAATCACATTTATATTCCAGGTGGTGACTTCTGAAGCACTCTAGTTTTGCCTAATTTTATGGAAGTGTAAAACTTCCAGGGATCCATCACTCCACCCTGAGTTAGGTCCAATTGTCCTAAACCTTTCCTGACAGAAATTTGTCTAGCCCCATCTTAAAATATTCCCAAACTCAAAAAAACACCACCTAAATAAAATTTTTTTTTTTTTTTAAAAAAAGCTCCCTCTTTGGTACTAAAGTTTCTGTCACCTTCCTAGCAAATGTAAACCTGCAACAGAGCAGATGATTCCTTCTTTTTGCAGTTAGCTTTTGCACATTTGAAGATTGCTGTCTCAGCTCCCGGTAGTCCAGAGAGCAGTCCCCAAACTTTGCTGCCTGTGAACTCTGAGAACCTGCTGGAATATCTCCTTTCTTCCGAATGACTTTCCTGAAAGGTGGCCACCCAATTAAGAATCTCTATTACTGCCAGATCTAGTAATTTCTCATAAAAGCCCTCTTTCTCCAGTATCTCAACAAACTTCATGATCCACTGTCATGTCTATTTTCAGGAAAGATTAGTGAGCTCTACTCAACTCTTTAGGCAGTTTTCCCCACTTTTAGCAACTTTTCCCTCTCCCCATAATCATAAATATTCACTGTGAATAATACTCTTTTTGGTTTTGGAGTGTACAGTATTAAGGAGGCTTACACAGCAAGCAGAAAGCTTTTCCTGGACAAATTTCTTGAAATATTAAAAAATTGAAGAGCATCTGTCTTAGCTGTTAAACTTATGTGTAAATCCTTTGTAGATATAAACCAAATCTGGTTGCCCTAAGCTGTAATGAAGATGCAATTTCTTGTACAAACATGCTCTTCGTTCTGGAAGACAAATATAAATTAAAATTCAACTACTGGAAATTGTAGGTGCATAATTCTAGCTATATTTAAAATACACAATTAAAAACCTGTTACAGTATTTAACCATTGAATAAAACACATTAAAGCTGGTGTTTGATTTCTCTGTTCCCTCAGTCTTCAACTCAGAATGAATAAAGTCCTAAAATGTATGTTCCAACTTGTGCAGAAATTTTCTGACCATAGGTCTGTAGGTTTATAGTGTCCCACATGCAGCTCTTGACTACAGAAATTATTATTCTAATTTATGTTTTCTTTTAAATACACGTGCACTGCTAGTTAACTCTATTGCTATTGTGTGCTAGCTAAGTAGCTAGTTTTGTAAGAATTAGTGAAACAGACCTACTCTAGGAACACCTGACAAAATGGATCTTGTGAGTCTGGCGGGGATCATCTGCTCTGAGCAGCTGATGTGTTTTAGACAGTGGGACAGTTGATACTGGAGGGTATTTATGGGTTTGTAAATGAAGCTGGAAACAAAAAATTGGTGTTCACCGTGAATTTCACTGCTGGAAGATAAAATGCTAAGAGAAAACAGCTACTCTTAGGGTTAGGCAGCAGCCTAGTAGCAATTATGAAAATCAAATTATTAAATATAACCCCCTTTCACAACCTAGGCTTAATAGCAATTACGTTTTTTGAGCCATTAACTCTTCCATTCATTCAAAAATATTGATAAATCTGACTGCATTTAAGGTACTGGGAAAGGGCATATGACCGCATGCCTTTGAAAAATCTTCCCTCTGAAAGACAGGAAACTGGGAAATGTGTTCTGAGCAAGGCAACTGAGCAATATTTTGTTGTAATGGCTTACTTCTGCTCAGGGTTGAATTACTAAGAAGTTTTCAGATGATGAAAACAAATCAATTTGTTCCCTTTTAAAATCTATGGGCTGCGCATCCCATTGCTGCTCTAGCATACAAAATAGGGAATAAGAGACTGTATTTGTGATAGTATTGCCAAATATGTGACACATAAATACACTCAGATTATAATGTCCAGTATTTTTGAGTGACTCACAGAATTTAGGCACTTCATAAAATATTCTTCGGGAGCTCAAGGGACAACCAGAAAAAGTTAACGAAGAAGAATGTCCTCAATTTACATTTTCTAATATTCTTATGATGTTATATTTTTTAGGTCTTCTGGGCATGGTTGCTCACATGATGTACACAACCGTGTTTCAAATGACTGTAAATCTTGGTCCTGAAGACTGGAGACCTCACACGTGGGATTATGGCTGGTCTTATTGGTACCTATTGGTTTATATTTGGTTCTTCCATTACATTTCAGTCACTTCACCCTACGTTCAAGGAATACATACTTAGTTTATAAGGAATGGGTCTACACCCCTGGGGATGCAGCTGTTTTTCTCCAAATTTAGAGTCTTAGAGTATTGCACAGAATGCATCAGCCTGTGAGTTTTGCATTTGCAATCCCTTAGACAGTATGGAGACATTCACTGCTCTGCACCAAGCAGAGGTTCTTCTCCACTCATATCAGACCCAGCTTTGGTACCCTCATCTCCCAGCATAACTGCTTTGCATAAGTTGTTTAGAACTCTTCCAGCTGTAGCCATTTAGGCTACAGATATAAGCTTCGGTATGCTGTATCTGGAACATCTTGGATAAGATGATTCAAATTTTTGAAACAGGCCTAGGTAAAAACACATTATTTAGGCCCTGTAAATAATTCTAACGTATCCTCTGAGGAGATCTAGTGAATTTATTAAGAAACAGGGTTTTGCTATAGGGACATGTCTTCAAAAATCCATCAAATCTGATCAATAACAAGCATTTGAATTTTCTTCTTGCTCCTTCTACTTGTAGCATTATTGAACAAGAGCTTATAGCTGCATGCAGTCTTTACGATGCAGACTCATCAGATTTTTGCACTGAAATAAATAGGAGTTTCTTTTGTCTTTTGTTCTGTTACTTTTCACCTTCCTAATAACTGAAATCTCTTTGGAAGGTCACTGTACATTGCGCTGCGACTTTCCCAAGCAGCAGCAGTTTGTTGGAAGCTATTGTTACCTGTGTATAAGTGAAGATGCTTCTGTGGTGCTTTCAGAGCACTGAAGGACAAGCCTGTTCAGTACTCCCAAGCTAGAGATCAGCCAGATCTTGACAGATGGTGTATCTTACCCTGTTTGTCCAGCAGATGAGGTAGCCCAGCACCCGTATGCCATCCACTCACTCAAAGTGGAAGGGGTGATCTGCCTTCTGTCAGGAAGAACTGGTCTGACAAGGTCCAATACCAAGTATCCAGACAACACTCTAGATAACGTCCAGGGGCTACTTGGATACCCTCAATGGGCACATTAGGAGCTGTGCAGGGTCCTCTAGTAGTGCCTTCTTCCTTCCTTTCGGACCTAGATACTTTTTGCTTCTTTGACTCTTGCTGCATCGTTTTGTTCTTGCAACAATGATTTGGTTTCCTGATTTGAGGCTCTGATCTCTTTTCTAGGAGATCTCTCTACTTTTTTCATCAATGAGATTAGGTCTGTTTTTACTCTAAAATCAGTAAGAAGAGTAGTCAGTGGGAAGAGAGGGAGGTTCCTTCATTGCTTCCCCCTTCTTGTGGGAATGGAAACAGAAAAATGCAGACTGATGATGAGGAGCCTGTTCCCTCCCTGGGAGGAGAAGAAAAACACCCAAATCACGCTCACTATTGCTGTAACTGACACAACTCCATTGATACCCATATGGCCACCATCACGTCCATCACTGACTTTAGGAGCAAAGATAGTTTAAGCTGCTCCCCTTCTTCCTGCTTCTAAGAGCCCTTCACGTCTACGTGCCATTCCTCCACCACTCTCAAATTCTGATAACACATCTGTTTGCCTGATCACTCCGGAAACCCATTCTGGCTAAAAATAATGCTTTGAAAAAAAAAAAAAAAAGGAGTTATTTTAAAACCTAAATGAGTTTGTTGAACTACAGCAAGGATGTGGGAACAAACAGGAGGGAGAGGAGAAATAAGCAGGAGTTTCTTAAACCAATTTCTCTACTGAAGTACATGTTTCATTAAATAATTATGACCTTACCATGTTAAGAAAGGCTCTGATGATTAAGCTCCTCCATCGTGAACTCCAATTCATTCCACTGCAGCCACATTTTTACACAGTACTTTTACACCTCCATGCATTACCCACTGAGTAGCCTGGAAGTTTCACATTTTTAGCAAGTTGTACCTCAACATAATTTTTTAGTTCTGTCTTCTTACAGTTTTACTTCTAACATTTCAGAGCTGATGTCCTTTTCTCTGTTTTTAGTTATGACCTGTGTTTTCTCAGGAATGCATTTCAGTGCTCTGAGCTTGCTTCAGTCAGCTGTTTAGTTGTGCCTTCTCTTTTCTTTTTAACCCTTTTGGATAACTGATACACATTTTTCTCAGCAACACCTGTGAGATTTGTAGTCTCAATAACTGCACCATTTAATTTTTTATGCATCCTCATTTTTTTTTTGTATTTCCCCTTTCTGATATTAAGGTCTAAGTAGAGTAAACAGAGGAACTGGAGGCAGGGTTTCATTAAGCAGAAAGGTAAATGTGAATATTATAACCAATATGTAGAAGTCAACTACATAAGTCAGGTATGTGGATGGTCATTAACCAAGAATCTTCTTCCCCCACCACGCTTTCTATCATATACACCAATACAATCACATGTATGCAGTATTTAAAAAAATAAAATTGAAGGACTTGGATATGAAAATGTTCTGCTAATTTCTGATAAACCTTTTTGTTTATAGCCTCGCATGGGCTTCCTTCGCTTGCTGTATGGCTGCAGCTGTCACAACTATTAACAAATACACAAAAACTATTTTGGAATTCAAGCACAAAAGAAAAATGCTGGAAAGGAGTTTAAAGATTAAATACAAGTTTCCTGATCATACAGAGCCAGAGAAAGCTTGCAATGTGTATGTGAACTCTTTTCACAACTGTACAGAGGACCCTGCACACGCAATAAAAGGTTTGCGTCACCTGGCCACTATTTCAATTCTGTAAAATCCTGTAAATTGTAATACTAGATCAGAATGAAACAGTATTCATTAATAAAAATGTATACTTTGTGTAGCATTATTTATTTTTCTTAATAAAGAAATAATATATCCATGGATATTTCAAGGAAGTCTTAGTGTTGGAAAAGTAGATTCCGGTCTCTTAGTTCAGAAAAAGACAGTGACACAGGTCCTCCACTGCTTTGATTTTTATACTTTATATCAGCATTAAAAACTGATGTGAGGTTGTTAGAATTTCAGAGTATTATGGATCTTCTACTAAAAAATCCCATCCCAAAACCAAATCCCACAAAGAGCAGGGCAGCAGAGCAGCACACATGTAGTGCATGGCTTTGCATGGCTTGGAGAATTTGTTTGTTATTAAAGGTACAATATCTCCAGGAAAATCTGTGTATTATAGCTTACAATTCAAGAGTTTCGTCGTATACATAGCAGTAGGATTTGCTGTGAAAGGCTAATAGAGGGAAGAGGCTTTCAATGTAAATACTACTCATTTAAAATGGCTAATAATCCTCCTGCTAACGAGCCCACTGGAAAATGCATTTGTGAATGCTGGGTGGCAGAGGCATTACAAAAAAAAAAAAAGCTCATCAAATACTGTGACATTTTTATTCCAGTTCATCTGGTTCAATCAAGCTTGATGAATGTGGCATCTCAGTAAACTTCAGATGCCTGTGGCAGATACACATCTGCAATTGTGCTGGTTATCCAGAATCCAGTAAAAGTTAATGAGAGAAATAGGCACTCCTAGGATGCAATTTAGGTTATCCTCAGATCTATGTCAGATAAATCACAAGTTACAGGCACCTGTTCCTTTCCACTCTTTAAGAGGGGGATCTGGGAGGTTAACTCTGGGGTATATCTAGGACAGATGTCTAAAATTAGACAACAGTCTCCTCACTTTTAAAACTTCCCAGTTTTAACATTCTTTTAAATTTTTCCTTACTTCAAGGGCACTTGTGTCCAGTAATGTCAATCTTCTTGGCCAACACCAAGAAATAGTTGATTTCAGCACAAAAAAAAAAAAGTAAATTTAAAACAGTGCAACTGCAGTTCACATTAAATGAAAATTATGTGTCCTTTAGTTATGTGAAAAGCTTAAAGAAATTAAAAGGAGCTGTAGTTGAATATCTTTCTCCTGGCTTCTACAACTAAATCTGCAGACACAGTTTTAGCCTAATTTATAAAAGTTAGTATTATTAAGGAATGTTGTGACCTCAGGACAGGCACGTGAGTGAGGCTCACAGAAAATATCTCTTAATGAACTCATCTCATAGTATTTCCTTTTACTATCATAATATTTATTTTTCTTATCATAATATTTTTGTATGCTGCATATATCCCCAGGTATTTAGACAGTAAGGCAGAGATAGACAAAAGAAATAGCAAGCTTCAGATTAATAATAAATTTCCCCAGAGGAAAAAATATTACTTCAGAAATACTGATGGAAAAAAACTTGTTCTCAATAGGAGAAAAAGCCCGCGGAATTATAGAAAAGTGTGACCCATTTAAAAGGTCACCTAATCCTTCTTTTGCTCTAGGCAGGATAAACTAAAGCTACATTGCTTTTTTACAGATGTTTCATTAATCTCTTCTTTAAAGCTTCCAAAGACAGGAATTCTAAAATTTCTGTGGCAAGTTATCCTTCATGCTTAACTATTCTTAGCAGAAAATTCTTTCCCTGTAAATCTCCTTTGCAGTGATTTTAGCACATTGTCCTACTACAGAAATGGAGAGCGGTTCAGTTCTATCCTCTTGGCAGTACATTTTAGGTATTTGACAACTGTTTAGATATAACTTTCTTCTACTTTCTAGATTAAAATAAATGTTCTGCAAAAATTTCCTGATAGATCACAGATGTTATTTTACCTTTGTCACTCTCGCTGCTTTTCATTGTGGTTTCCTGAACTGTTCCACATTCTTTAAGTGAAAGAAAAATCAATGAAGAATTTGTACTGATATCTAGAAAGTGCAAAATGGAGCAGAAGGATCATTAAGCTTATTTTAACACACAATCCACCTGTTTTTACAGTAAAGCAAGACAATGTTAATTCATGTACATTTCTTGAAGCCAGAGCAGTTGAATTAGAGATACAAGAAAAGGTGAACGTCCCTGCAAGATGATATCCATGTATTTCCTTGCACTGAGAATTCCTTTCATTTTTGGTGATTCTTACTGATAGAAAGAGGTAGGTGAGTACAACCGGTGTTGCAAGTTATATGAACAACAGGATTTTTTGCAGCAGCAAGTGCAGCTAGCTTGCACGCTTTCTGAGCAAGCATTTCCTTTGCATCTGCAAAAAAGGTGGGTGGTCATCATGTCTGTGAGTACTGATGACACCAGAAAGGCCAGGGGAGGGTTTGGGAGGCAGAAGTTAAGCTCTTAGATGTAAAACCGAAGATCAAAACACCCTTGGATTATATTTGCTTATATACTGGTTCAGCTCACAGAATGAGACAAAGAGGGAGTAAGACCTCAGCATGAGCTGGGAAAATGTGATAGGGAAGAGAAGCCCGGAATAACTAGGAGTGAGAAAACTTTGGGAATATATGGGATTTACACAACTGACATGAGTAATGGCTATGCTCATGTTGGACATGAATTATAGCAGAGGGGACAAAGGAATTCAATGCTTAATAGCAGTCAAAAATCTCAAACGCAGGAATTTGCAAAAGAAGAAAATAAGTGAAAACCCCGGGAAGTATCTATATGCCTGTCAGTGAATCCAGATTATTTATCTATCTTGAATGCTGCATGCAGCTGTGGCCTGTTTATCTTAAAAAATATAAATAAAAAAAAAGGTAAACCAAGAAAAAGGTGTAAAGAAAAACAAGAAGAGTAATCTAGGCTTCTCACAAATAGAGAGTGAATAGACACCAGGGCTCTCCCACTTGGAAAACAGGTAGCTGCATGGAAAGTATGACAATCATGGATGACTGGGAATGAACTATTTGAGTACCATCATTTATTGTCTCTCACAGCAAAAGATGTAGGAGATACCAGAGAATACCATCTGACACCAGATTTAAAGTAAGTATAAGGAAGTCTTTTTTTAATATATTAGTTCCTTTCCTCGGGAATGGACTGCTTCAAATATGAATTTGAAAAAATTGTCTGGAAAATTGGTAATTTTATTAGAGTCAGATTGTCTCAAACTGTGTAGCAGATTACCAGAACCTGGGAGAGTATAATTTAGAGTCTCTCCATGCCTTTGTTCCATACTTATAATCCATCTTTCAAGCATGTACTCCAGGGTTCTGTCACAGATGACATATTCAACTAGATAAACCCTTATTTGGGCTGACCATTTGCACATCCTGCTAGTACTTCCAAAAAGCACATCTGAGGAACACTCTGATCCAGGCTCTAACCCTATTTTCCACTGGTTTTCACTCCTGTCTCCCACATCTCCCTACTTACCCATCCCTTTGTTCCTGTAGGCTCCCATTACTCCTAGCAATGACAGACTGTTCTGATAAGCAGCTGCAGGTCCCCAAACTTTGATCTACCTGTTTAGATTGGGAATCACTGTCTTACAACAGCTGGAGAGTTCCTAGTAGAGTTTTTTCCCCATACTGTTATAACGTAAACAATGTCATCTTGTCATATTCACTAAATCTAGAAGAGTACAGATGAATGTGTCAATGGTAGTGAATCATTGAGTGAAACATCAACTCATTCATGTTTAACAAAGCCTCCAGCTTTATTCTACCCATAGTGAGAAGCAGAAATAACCGACATTTGAATCGTAACCTTTTCTTTAGGTCAAAAGCACGGAAAAAAATCAAACAAAATCAATTTTCCTCTTCTGTCTTCAACCTTTCCCTTATCCCTGAGGCAACAATGGCAAAAAACAGCTCAGGGAAGAAGGTGCGAATGTAAACTGCTGCTCTGGGTATAGGGTTGGCCATAAGTACCTCCTGCTTCTTGCTGCTCACCGTGCGCAAGACTTCCTCTGCCACCTCCACTGGATGCACACCATACGCCACCTTTCTGAAAAAGACTAAATCAAACAGAGAAATGAGAGCTACAAACAGACAGGTAGACAAAGATACATCTGAGGGAATGGTGGTGAAGATACACAGCTAGTACAATCACATTAGTTGAATTCCTACACATTTTCAATCCCTTACCCCTTCCCTTCCCCTTCTCCATATATCCCTAAGATCTTATCACAATTTTGAAGTCCTCACAGTCCTTAGGGAAGGAGCAACATGAGTGCAGTGGAACTCTCCTTTGGGACCTTTCATGCTCTGCTCTACCTCCATTCCCCATGCCCTTGTGTATTTTACTTTCTCACATAATCTTGTCTCTTTCCATGTTCCTTTTCTTTTCACCAGGGTCATTTGATGTCTCCAAATTCTTTTTTCTTTTGCTCCCCTAGCCTGTTCATCCTTTGTCATTTCCATTCTTTTCCCTGTGCTCCTTTCTTCTTACTGGAAAAAAGCCTCCATACTGCTATATGTGCCTCATCCACTGCCTCTCCTGATGCATCAAACCTTACATTTCCAAATAGATGCCTCCCAGTTGCCAGGTGCTGGTTGGCGATGGTATGAACAGATGAAGGTTGGATTCACAGTGCTGACAGAAATGTCAAATTCTTCCATTTCAGCTCTAAGACAATCAAAAAAGCCTACAGCGGCATGCTTAGAAGCAGCATCTGAAAGGAAAAGAAAGAAAAAATCCCACATATTATGGTATTAAACAAGGATGATCATATGTGAGCCTTGACCAAAAACCAGAGGGATGTCTTAAGTGCAGCAGAATCACAAAGCACTCACCCGCCTTGTATTTGCCTCAGTTTGGAGTGAAAATCAACCCGAGCATAATATGAACTTAAAAAATGGCAGGTGGGCTCTAGGAATATAAAGAAGCTTCTCCATTCATTTGCTTCTAAATTCCTTCTCCTGGCAGCTTCATTTCATGCAACGTGGGTATTGGTAGAGGCATTGTAAAAACTGTCTCTGCTAGCTCTTCTGCTACTCTGCTACAATGTCTGTTGACACAATCTGCTGTTTTAGGTCAAAACCATTCCAGATGTCCCATCAATGTGGTGTTTCTTTTCTGGGCCTTTTTTTGTAGTTCTTACACTTCTTTCGAGATGGGGGACCAGAATTGCACACAATGCTCAACATATGGGCACTGCATAGATTTATACAAAAGTATAAAGACAGGATTTATTTTTTTTTTCTCTACTGCTTTCCTTACAGTTCGTCACTGTATTTTACTTCTATGGAACTAAAACTCTCAATCCTGAGGTCTTGCAGACCTTTTAATTCAGAGCCCATCATCCACTCTGACCTCCTGCCACAGTTAAAAATGTATCTTTACATCTATCCTATATTTTCTATCCACTAACTTTGCATTTTATTAATGCAAAGACATTTTATCATAATTCAGAACTGCTTAGTTTCATTAGGAGCTCTGGGTCAAAGTCCTTCTTGAAAATTTTCTGAAAAGCCAAGCAGAATGCAATTACTACATCTCCTTATAAGCTTTCGCACAAATCCATTAAGTTCATGGGTCTGCCTTTAGAGAGCAGCAGCTGGTACCTACCAGTATGTTATACTTGCACACCACTTTATTCTTCATTATGGTCTCTACTAATATGCCCAGTACAGATTAGACCTATTATAGATTATCATTGTTATACCAGACAGATTAGACCTACAAGTTTGCTGTTTCCTGAAAAAAACCTTGCTGTCATGTTCAATATCCTGTTGTCCTCAAGTACCTTAGACAGTAGTTATTCTTAAAATATAGTATTTTAACTATTTCTTCTTGAGTTCCACTTCTTTGAAATTTTTTCAGCCAAATACTACATCAATAGCTTACTGAATTAGGATGCAAATTAGCACTTTTAATAACCTATTATCAGTGCCATGGAATACTCACAAGTTACACATTAGAATGTACATTTTTTGCTATGTATAACTTACAAGCTGCACGAAATGGGATTCCTATTTTTCCTTGGATACTATTAATTAGAACAATTTGGCCAGTTCTTCTTGAGATCATGTTAGGAAGAATGGCTGAAAAAAAAAAAAAAGAAAGAAAAGGAAGAGCCACATAAGTAAAGACCTCAACTTATTTAGCAAAAAGAAGTGATAGCTGAAATATAGATAGGAAAACTTTAATGAAGGTTGTCTCAATATTGCAATCAAAAGTATCACTAAGTCCAGTAGCTTGAAATTTGAGTGTCTTCTGTCACTTGGATTCTACATGCAGATTTGGGTGCAGTATTATCACATTCAATTGTTAGCCTGTTTGTATCCTTGAAAGGATTTTGAAAACAATTGTCTTCGTAATAAAGGCAGCAAGCACATAAATAAAGGAGTCACCATATGCAAAATACAATAAGCAGACATTTGAAAAAGGGTTTGTTTTTCAAAAACCTTCTTATGTATTTCTTAAGCAATTTATTTCCCAACCCACACACTCTGATTTTGACCTTCACTTCCATTTAAGTCCATTGATTTTCACAGAATTATTCCTTATTATAGGGAAGAAGGCGAAAATAAGTGCAAATGAAACAGTGCAATACCAATTACTAGGATCTCAAGCTTTAAGTGGCAACAACAAAACAGGAATAAAAATTAAAATACCTTTGGTTAATGTTATAGGTCCAAAATAGTTGGCATCCATTATCTTTTTATCAAGTTCCAGTGAAATGCTCTGCACTGCTCCTTTCACCTTCATACTTGCGTTGTTGATCAGTATATCCACGCAGCCATAGCAATTCAGGATTTCCTTAGCCACATCTTGAATGCAGTTTATGTCTGAGATATCCAGAAGTATGAGCTTTGGTGCATATGTCTAATAAAGAAAAGACTTATTTCAAGGATATCTGTTATATAAAAATGTATTTCTATTTACTTTATTGTAAATTAATTTACCTTGATATCTGAAGAAAGTGCTTATATCATTCTCACAAAAGCTATAATTTGGTCTTTTAATCCACTCTAGAAAAAAGGTGGTTTACCTATTGGTATTCATAGACTCTGAAATTCAGGTGAAGCTTTCCCTTGAGCATCAAAGAAACACCTTCCAAAGAACCAGCAGCAGGGGCAGTCTTGCATCTCTGCTTGCATGGTGACCCCGTGGTAACAAGGAAAGGGCACCTATTCATACGCTCCCATGCCCTTCTAGTGGAACTTCTTCCAAAGTAGCGGAGAAACTCAAAATTAATTCAATCTTTAGACCCATCTCCTACTCCTTGAGCACTCAAATTATGTGAAAAATAGATGATAGTGCTTGTGATTAAATGAAGCACTTTGGATCCCTTTCATCCAAATTAACAGGCAAATTTCTCTGCATAGCATTTCTAGTCAGGTGGCTTGTTCAAAACACAGGAGTTGCTTTCCCATTCACTGCCATGAATTAGCTCAAGAGCAGAATTTCTGTTTTATGCTTCTGACATCATGCTTGGAAAACTTTCAGAGGTGTTTCTCTCTCTGGACTGCGTTGAGTATGTACCTGGGTGACCAAAATCACCATTAACAGTGAATCATGTTTCATGTACCTTGTTTTACTGGCTTTAAAAGTGCTTTGTGTACCTAAACAAAATGTTTGCCTCAACTTTCAAAGCAGAGTAAGGAAATACTTACCGTACTGGGGTCTGCCACACTAATTAGAGCATCATACAAGGCTTCTAACTTTTCCCATATCCTGCCACACAACACAAGCCTTGCTCCTCCTGTGTGAAACACCCGAGAACATTCTAGGAGAGAAACACATTCAAAAGAAACAGTAAGAATAATAACAATTTAATTTTGTTTGTTTTGCAGAGCTAGGGGTTCACCCCAGTTAATGCCAGGTCTTTAGGGAGGATTCTTCTCCCTTTCTTATGCAAGTGAACTATGATCGTACTTTTCTGAAAGTGGGGACTCATAACAAGGGGAACTGGCAGTCAGTGCTGTCCAAGACTGCAGCCAACTCATTACTTTAGATCTTAACAGAAGAGTGTTAACAGCTCAATCTACATTACAAAATACCAGGCTGGAGCATCTTGACAGCATGTATCTGATCTGTTTTCTTCTCTAAGTGGTGCTGAGGGAGGATATATTCCTCACTGTCCTGTCAGTTTGACCAAAAAAAGGCGTTTAAAAACATGAAGCAACACTAACTCATGGGTATCTTTTAGGAATTCACTGCCAGTTGTATCCCTCTGGCTGTTATAGGCTGCTACATGGTCCACGTTCTACCTTGGCTGAATTGTCCTGTACTGAGCAGTCCAGGAATCTGTCAAGGTTGTCCTCCTGACCAGGAAAAGTACACAGCTGCCTGCCTTTTCTTTCTTGGAATAGATAATGCCTTGCCAATAGGCCTGAGGTTGTGTCTTAGTTCAGCCCCACTCAGGACCAAGCTACACAGTCTCTCACTCACTCCCCCCACCCTCCAGCGGGACAGGGAGGAGAATTGGTAAAGAAAAGGAGGCAAAACGCCTGGGTTGAGATTAAAAAAAGTTTAAGAGAACAACAGAAGAAAAAAAACAGAGATGGAAAAACAAACAAAAAACCCAACAACAGAAAACACTTAAGCACATAATTTACAGTACAATACCTCATGATGGATCCTGACATCCAGCCCCCTCCCCAGTAGCAGCAACCACCCCTCAGCCCCATCCCCTCTTTATATACCCAGAGATGGCCCTTGGGCCAGTTTGGGTAAACGATCCCAGCTGGTGGCTGATCAGTGACCTATCCCAGCTGTGTGCCCAGCCACAGGGGCCACCAGCTCCAGTTCCCCTCCCAGCTCAGGTGAGAATTAACTCTGTCCTAGCCAGAACTTGGACAGGGTGTGATTGATGATGTGCCCACTGTGCCCCAAACGAGAGATCTGGTTTGGCTGCAGCCAGCCAATTAGCTGACAGTGTGTTATGAGAGCTGATAGGATTGGAAATCAAAAGTTATTTTTCCTCTCATACTTTTTTTTCCCTGATCAGGTCTTCCAAAAAACTCTCAGCCTTAAAGCCCTCGTATTTGGGGCTTCAAAAATAAATCTTTATGACAGTCACATATTCTGCACAGGAAGAACAGGAATATCGTCATACAGTTATTCTTATGCCTTTCCAATCTGATTGATTTGTCTTAACTCCTACGGCCTTTGTTGAATGGGCAACAGTACAACTCTGGTACTATAGCTGTCTGTCCTCCAAAAAGCTTTTTCTTCAGATTTCAATACCTGCAAGCAAATCCAGCTATGCTAATATGCCCATATTAGATTTCTTAAATGCCTGTATTAGATGATTAATATCTGTATGGAAGCACTTCTGGATCCACTCTTCTATTTTTGTAAACTTGTGCAGCTGCAGACTTCTATTTATGTAACCTTTTTCATTATTTACAACAGTAATTTCATTAATGTCTTTCATTTTCTTATTTCTAACATAGAAAGATTTTTTTATTTAAAGCTTGAAAGATTATTTGGCAGTACCAGGACACCTATAGCAGTATTATTCCTGTAAACATAACAGATGGGACAACCTTGTGAGTAAAATGTGACTACTGTGTGAATAGCAATAAAAGGGAAAAAGGGAAACAGATTATGTGCTCCTCTAGAGCTATCCTGGACTTTTCTGAATTGCGGCACAAAGAAGAAACAGGAATCAGGTTTAAATAATAACCATAAACCATTGCAAACATCTTCAATCATCAGGTTTTTTTTCCTGGTTTTTAAGATTGATGAACATCATCTTTAGTCCAGAAACTCTGGCATGTGGGAAAAGGTATTTGCCTTTGCCTAAGAGCTCAAGTATGCAGCAGCTGGCCAGACAGCTGGTATTTTAAAGCTCTGGACAAATGGCCATCGCATATGCATCAGTGGACAGCACAGTAAATCCTGCATGAGTTGGAATCATTCAAGACGGCAAATAACTTCTCGCTATCACCCTATGGGATATGGGCAGTAGATACGTTTAGGATATTAAAATAAAATTTCTTTGAGTTACCTCCTTTTTCATCTATGTGAAAAAGGATACAAGGTGGGGAGACAATTGCCTTTGTAGCCTCAAAAGACAGGCAGCAGCTAGTCGCCAAAAAAAAAAGAAGAAGGGTCAATAAGGAAATTGAACTTAGGAAAGTCTTCCCCAAGGGTGATGCAGTGCTGGAGCAAGATTTCTGGAGAAATCTTCAATAAATGTTCTTTTATCCTTGGAGGTTGTCAAGATTTGCTTGACGTCACACTCAACCAGATCTAGCACTTGAAATGTTCCTGCTCCAAGCAGGACTTCTGTCTAGAAGCTTCCGGGCATCCTATAGTTCTATGAGACACCCAATCTCAGCTAGAGAACTCTAAATCATGCCCCTCCAAACAAATATAACCAATCAGAGAAACTACATATTAATATTATCTTCAAATGAAGCAGAAGAGTGTCAGGGAAAGGGAAAGACCAGGCAGGATGTGGAGGTCAGAATAATTTCATACCCTGTCCTAACAGGCTCTGACAAAGAACACTCCTTCCCAGCATAGTGTGCATTTCTGTTGCAGCTCTCTGCTCTGCTCTGCTAAGAAATAATTCTGCAAAGGCATTCTCATCTGTTTTCTGCTTGGGAGTGCAAGGTTTCCAACATACAGCAAGTCTTCACTGGCATCATCAAAATGTGGCCTTAAGCCCTTGCACCTCCTGCCCCTCGAGCGGTGCCTGGAGCAGGGCGGTAGGTAAGGAGTACACCACCCCGCACCTTTAATCTGGCAGCACCATCCGGGTAGGAAACATGAGCCAATAAGAAGTATATGCTAGATAGCTGGCCAGCCAGGCAGCCAGCTCATATAAATAGATAAATGACCACGTATAAATTCCTTTTGTCCTCTGAACCCACCACTACAGCCAGCCAGGCAGCCGAGCTGGAGGCTCTAGAGGATGTCAAGGGAAGAGGAGCAACACGAGTGATGGAGGGGGCAGAGGAACCAACAGGGACAGAGGGGTGAACACCCTTCTTTACAGGGAGCAGGAAATGTTGAAGTCTTCAAGGGTTGAAAAGGAAGATGTAAAGAGCAGGCTGACACCTGTTTATACTGATTTGCTGCTACCCCGCAGTGACAGCCTGGGTAATAAGATCTCACAGTAGCAACATGCTAAAAATAGCACTCTTAATGTGCATACAAAACCTCTCATTCTTTTGAATTAAATACATACAAAGCTCTGCCAGCGGTAAATACATGCAAAGTTTGCAAGCAGTTCCTGTGGCTGAGACTAAAAATGTACATTTAAAAATCATAGGGTTTGTTTAAAAATATATGTCTTAACTTCTGCTTCACCCAGGCAGTTATGAACATATGCAAGGTGTGCACATTTTATCATCTAGAGAGTGGTTATCTGGCTGTTTCTGTTCTCTGACACTGAGAAGTAATGAGACAACTCACCCTTTCCCATTCCAGAGATGGCATCTGTGATCACCACCACCTTGTTTTGCACAGCTGACTTGGACAATAGCCATCTGACTGACTGATAAATGTAAATAATTCCACTGATCCCTAAGAGAAGCAATGGTAGAGCAAGTACAGCAAGAATACCCATCTCTGTGGGAAACAAAAGACCACGTGAGAATAACAGTAATCATAATATGCACTCATTATTTTTCAAATTATTCTTATTAAAAAAAAACCAATGTTTTCATATATAGCAAATCCAGTAATCAGCATGCCAAAGGCTTGAAGCAATGAGAAGCATGTTTTCCAATCAATGGGTTAATATTATTACATAATAAACAGCGTAATATTGTTTGTTTGTCTGTTTTTCTCATCATTGCATGGTCTAAACAAATCTGGATTCCTTTTATTCAAAATTACTCTATGTTGTCAAACACATAGTAGAATTTTAGTACAAATATTGCCTTGAAGCAAAACACAGACTAAAGTATAACCCTGACCCTTTAATTATGTTGCTATTGTAGGAAAACAGGTAACAAGCTTGTAATCCTAATTTCAGATAAAACCCATAATAGAAGTGTTTTCTTTTCCAAAAGATAGAGAAAACAGAATCACTTACTATGGCTATGAAGACTCCAGGTGCATTTAAAGCATTCCTTGTATTTTTGTAGATATTTGTGTTACAGGTTTAATTAAAGTCCTTTAGCAACTTCATGAAGCATTGCATTTGTTGAGGCTGCTTGCCCTGCATGAGAATGGCTATGAATAGCCATGTGACAGAGATACTTCAAAAATAAATATAGCATCTACAGTGTGATTTGCGTGCCTGACCTATCTAGTCCAATCCACTGGACAGTCATGTAAAAGCTCTTAGTACACTATCAGTTCAGCTGTACCAAGAAATATCTATCTTTCCGTCTTGCCTTCAGCTGCAGTTCATAGGCCTGTCTCAATTTCTTGCCATTGGCCTTCAATTAACTTTACAGACAAAAACATTTCTATAAACTCCATGATAACTGTTCAGCAATATGCATGCGTGTCAGGAAAAGGTCTTTGAGCCACTGTGGGCAGCTGAGAGCTGCAGCACAGACCGGGCTGGCATACTGGGCTTCCAGATGCCGCAGGCTGCTTTCCACTCTTGGTATCTGCAAGGTAGATGTGCCTCTTTCCCAGAAATTTTGGGACCATATTAACTTTAGGCAGGTGATCTAACTTTTATATTTCCTTCAGAGAGACATCATCTGTTAACTTGACAATCACAGTTATGTGATTGGGGTTATAGGGAAAATAATGTTTTACCATAAACCATTCTTGTTTTGCTATTTCAAAAAATTGTATCTATCTTAAAATTGTAAGTTTTGACAGTCAGATTCAATACTCCTGTTCATGCTGTGTAACTGGTCATCTAAATTCTATGTTTGAATTTTCATCCCAAATGAGACAATGGCAAATCTATAAATGACAGAGACATTGAAACTGGAGCATTGTAACAAGGAATAAAGACTTCACGGTCAGGTCTGTAGATACAAAACATTGTTAGCTTTCAATGAGTGGGAAAGGACAGAAGGTTATTCTAGAGGCATAGGAGGGGACTTTTAGATACAGTTTGTAAACCTAACTTGCTTGCTCTATAAGATAATGAATCAGAAATCAAGATGTGCATTCCTGCCTGTGAAAGTTGAAGTTGCCTGCTGAAGAACCCATGATTTAAGATTTCCAAACCACAGAATTGTATAATGTGCCAAAATCTGAAACATTGTGTGCACTTCTAGCTAAATAGACTCCATAGTGAATGACAGATATGAATAAATACCTTTTTTCCAAAGCAAAATGGTCATGGTGTCCTGAAATGTACATCAGTTTCCACAGGAGAATGTAAAAACATTAAATCAACTGAGCTGAGAAGTCATGCCAAGCCACTGAAGAAGCAAAGAGGAAATCTGATTTTCCATCACCCCTAAAGCCTCGTCTATCTTCACTTACATTCAAAGTATCAGATTCAAATAAACAGATATGCATTTCCCTATTAGTAAGTAATGTGGCTTGTTCCTTTTATGGAACAGTAAACGTTGTTCATCTAAACTATTCAAGGTTCCGGAAACATTTTTCTGTGAAGGTGAAATATCAGGAAAAAAAAAAAAGACAGACACTAACGAGAGGATTTATAGGCATTCCAAGTGATTTGTTTGCTTTGTTCCCAAAAGAATTGGAGTAATAGTACAAGTAACACAAGAGCAGGAGCATGGGTCTGTTGGTGTATGGGTTTGGAAACAGGTGCACGATCTCTAGCAGCAACTTAAAGGTCTCACTGCAAACTGCAGGTGGATTGGACAGGATGACCTTTAAAGGTTCCTTTCAAAACAAAACCTTCTATGATTTTATGATTCACTGCAACAGCCTCCACAGAGACTTTGTAGACGTCCCATGACAGGAGGATTTCAAGACAGATTGGATGAGATGATAAATAATGATTCTATGATTCTATAATGTCACCTAGGCTACCATCCCATACAAGGTGGGACCAGATGATATTTGAGGTCCATACCAATAAGTGAGATACTATGACACTATGAATATCAGGCTTCAGTCATATTTGGTTTGTGGCTTTTGAAATGTGCCGACAAGTAAAAGGTTCTATCATTACAGCTCTCACGCCAAACTGGCTCTGTGTCCATTGCTATGGGATGTCAGTGCTGAAAGAGGAGGCTCTCTGAAACCCAGGAACCACGGAGAAAGCGGAAGTATTTCAAAGGGAGGAACTCTTGCGGAGACTCAGGTGGCTGGGATTGGAGGGGAGGGGAGAATGAAACACAACTCTCTTGCAAAGCTGATGCTCAGTGTCTTTAATGAGAAAACCAAAGGAAAATGGGAAAGGCGAGAGCTTGAGCAATG